>JASDQU011175634.1:3201-26231 GCA_032191745.1 Picea mariana
GTATACCTGTTCATGTTGTCTATTTTGCAATTGCAAGTTTAAAATGGGTGGTTGTGCAAAACAGGGAAAGTTTTCCTTGTAATTTGCAAGGTCGAAACTATACTAAGTGACAAAATTAAAATGCACACCCAAGCTTCCCTGTAGCCCCAATTTTTTTTTTATAGGTAGTAAGATGGATTTAGATATAGTGTAAATTTACATGTCTCATCTAATGTTCAATTGAAGAATGGGATAGGTTGTATTCATGAACCTAGATTTGGTATTTCATGTAAATTTGAAGGCAAAACTGCCTTAGATAAAATGCACAACCTTGTCTCAATTTTGACCCAAATTGAGTGGTTCAACTTGTAAAAGGTGTAGTTTGTGATTTTTAACATGTTTATAAACTTATATTTGCATTTTTAGAGAGAAACCTACCAGGTGTGCATAAAGGCTAAAATTTGCCTTGTAAAACCAAACAGCAAAATTATTAAAGTTGGCTATATGAAACTACATGCCTAAAGTTGGATAAGGTTCCATATTTTAGTATTTAAGTTGCAAATTGATCATTATAATATTTATAACTTGTTTGTACAATTAGTAGTACATTTACACTCCAAAATGGATGATTTCTATGCACAAAGATTCACGACATTTTAATGAATCAAAGGATGGTGGGCTGTGAGAGAAACCAAGGTCGGTTTTTCATTTTCATTCATAAAAGACTCTTTTGTGCAAAAATAGGAAAGAAATGCCTAGTAAAACCCTCAAAATGCACAACATGTTTTTTAAATGTCACCCAAGGTTGTATTATACCTTAGATTTGAGTTCTACAAGTTATTGGGGTGTGGCTTATCATAATAGACCTATTCATGTTGTCTATTTTGAAATTGCAAGTTTTAAAAGGGTGGATTTTCAAAAGAGACAAATTTTACCTTGTAATTTGCAAGGTCGAAATTGTATTAAGTAACAACATTAAAATGCATGCCCAGGCTTCCCTGTAGCTCCAAAAATTGTTTAATAGGTTTTATGATGGAGTTAGATATAGTGTAAATTCACCTATCCTATTTAAAGTTCATATGAAGAATGGGATAGGTTGCTTTCATGCACTTAGATTTGGTATTTCATGTAAATTTGAAGGAAAAACTACTTTAGAGTAAAATTCACACCCTAGTCTAAATTTTGACCCAAATTGAGTGGTTCAACTTGCAAAAGGTGTAGTTTGTGATTTTACACCTGTCAATAAACTTATATTGGCATTTTCAAACATATTCCTACCTGGTGTGCATAAAGGCTAAAAATTTCCTTGTAAAACCAAAGGGCCAAATTGTTAAAGTTGGTTATATTAAATTGCATGCCCGAAGTTGGATAAGGCTCCATAATTTAGGATTTAAGTTGTAAATTGATCATTCCAATATTTATAACATGTTTCTATAATTAATATTGCATTTACACTCCAAAAAGGATGATTTCTATGCACAAATATTCATGGCATTTTTATGAATCATAGGATGGTGGGTTATGAGAGAAACCCGGGTCACTTTTTCATTTTCAATCATAAAAAACTCTGCTGTGAAAAAAGACTATAATTGTCAAGGTTGAACCTATGTTAAGTGACAACAATAAAATGCACACCCAAGCTTCCCTATAACTCAAAAATTGTTTTAAAGGTTGAAATATGGAGTTATATATATTGTAAATATACATATGTCATTTAAAGTGCAATTGAAGAACATGAGAGGTTGCTTTGATGTAGTTAGATTTGGGATTTCATGTAAATTTGAATGCAAAATTGCCTCAGAGTAAAATGCACACCCTAGTGCCAATTTTGACCCACTTTATTTTGCATCCAACAAGGCTTTACTAATACCTTTAAACACTATAAAAAATAGAAGGGGAGAGATGGGATACCCTTTTATTAATCCCTCTCAATCCTTAAAAAAAGATAAAGTAGACCCATTTATTAAGATAGATAAAGAAACCAAGAATACACAATTCATAACCTAGTTCACAAAAGGAACACAGAACCTAAACTGAATCAACATCAATCTCAAATAAAACCAGCTAACCCTATCATATTCCTTAGAGAAATCAACTTTAACTACCAATACATTCATATTCCTAGTATTAATGGAGTGAAGACCCTCTTGCACCACCCCCAAAGGTCTCATGGATACTCCTACCATCTAAAAACCCAAAATACTCACTATAAATAAACCCATCTAACCCTAGGCCCACGCTTATACCTAACCCAACTTAACGCCCCCAAACCCAATCCCATCTAAGATCATTATGGTCGTACCTCTTCCTAGGGTCCTCACAACCCCTACACCTTCAACCTAGTGCTCTAACCACTACCCTATGCCTCAAATCATCCATAGTATCTTGAGAACAACATGTAGGCAGAGATATCACAAGGAAACACACAAATATATTGCAAGAAACATAGTAATACAGTTGAACTCATATTATGTTAATGACCATATAGAATACAAAATATTTTAAAATGAAAATCACACAAGCTAGCTAGAATAGAGTTGTGGAGAGATCTAATGTATCTATGCTGAAAATAAGGAAGGATTTCATCCCATGTGCGTGGATTTTTGGAATTGTACATCCTTAAAATATGGACAATCATTGTGTTGACTATCTTTATTTTTCCATCAGTCTGTGGGTGGAAGGAAGTTGATTTGGTTAGCTTGGTGTCCATCATCGATCATAGGATGGACCGAAAATTACTCAGGAACCTACTCTTTCGATCTAAAATAATGGTCTCTGGGAACCCAAAATGAAACCAAACACATTGAAAGAAGGCATTAGTAGTGGCCTTGTCTATGATGCTCTTGTTGTAGGGTGCCAAATTTTCATCTTATAGAATCGATCAACGACCACGAAGACATAGTCATTATGATGCTTGGTTGAACGCAAACCAAATATGTAATCCATGGATATGGAATATTTTTTATGTGTTCTCACCCATCAAATAGAGACCATTTTTTTTTGTTGAACTTTGAAAGTTCCAAATAATATTCAATTGTCTATCATGAACACCCAACAAGTTTACAATCAGCGTTAATTCTCTAATTCTTCATCATGAAATTCTAACACATATAGTTTCTCCTTGAAACAAAAGAGAAGGAAAACAAATTATACTAAAAGAAGGAAATTATGTGTGTCTATCTTATCACTAAATAGCCCTATGTCTCAGCTCCATTCAACACTTCATGGAATTTAAAATAGAGGTCATATGCCCAAGATATGCAAATTTCCTCACTCATCTCTATTTCCTCGATCATCTCTATACTACTACTCCATACTTAGCCATTTTCCTTACTCCCCATATGTCAATGTTTCATTGAAACCTACACGGGATATATAGTTGAAGAAAGTACAAACAAAGCTTATCAAGAAAGGAAGAAAGATTCAATATGGAATAATGAGAAAATATATTCACACTACTCCAATGAGTTGATGATTGATACATAGATGATTATCAATATGATACAACGAATGAGTGGAATACACTTATTTATAGGACATAACATTCCATAATAGAAAAATGCATGCATGCATATTATCATAATAGTGATGATCTAAAATAGAAAGTCTAAAATATAACTAGTTAGTTAACCCCCACTGAACTAGTGTGCCGAAAATAGAAATTTCTCCAACACCCCCCCTAAAAATCACTATGGATTAAAAAATGAGTCTTGACTACTAGGCCATATTGGGTACTCATGTACAATGAAACTAATGAACAATGAATAAAAATGAGGAAAGAGGGAAAACCACGTGGGAACAAAACCCCCCCTCAAAAGACAATGCATCAAAAGAAGAAAATGGCAGTTGCTACACAACTGTGTTCTTCATTGCAAGATGATCCCACAAAGTCTGAAACTTATGCTCACTGAAAGTCTGCGTGAAGATGTAGAAATATTTATGGATCTGGTGAAGTCCTTTGACAACCTATATAGCCTTGTACCTTTTGATCCTGTGGACCCATCTACACTTGAAAATATTCCTTTATGGTGGAAGTGGAACCAGATGCCAAGTCTGATTCTTTAGGAGTGAGTCATACTCCTTCTGCATGGCTTCTTGCCATAATGGATTTCCCACATCCTTATTGTAGCTTTTTGGATCAGTAGATTGAACCATATAGCAGTGCATGGGCATTGCAGGTTCTGAAGTTGAAAGTACATGAGAAGGCTCCTCATGCTGAGATCGATTCCTCCTCGAATCCAATAGATTCCCTGCAAGGATACCTATTCCATGATGTCTTCTCGGGCATCTTATGAAGCTTCAACCCTGGCTTCTTATCTAGTTGTACTATCTATTTATTTCCGTGTATAGAATCTGAGTGTATGGAGTAATCTCTGATGTATGAAACTGATGGAATCACAAGAGTATATGCATGTTGCAATGGAGGTGAATGCAAAGTACTCTCCTTATGTGTAAGTATAAAAGAGGAGTCGTCATCAGAAAACTTAGTGAATTTATACAACCTTGACTTGTGATCCACCTCACCAATTACAATGATGGAATTGTCATGCATGTCAATTACTGAAACTAAATCTGATGTAAATTCAACCTTTTAATCTTTTTGAGTGATATGATAAACTGAGAGCAGATTCATAGAAAGATTTGGAACATGTAAAACATTCTCAAAACAGTCATTATGGAGTTCCACTCTCCCCTCTCCTGCTACTGCTACTAGAGTATCATCCCCCATGAGAATAGGAGGTCTTGAGCATGGAATCAAAGAGGAGAAAACTTCCTCTTTTGTTACCATATGATGGGATGCACTAGAATCTATAATCCATGAATCATATGAGGAATTAATTGCAACAAGAGCATGATGATTACCTTGCTTAGGAGAATGATCTTCTTCCTTCTACTTCTTGATTCCCTCTGGAATGAAGTTTCCAAGGTTGTCCTGTTGAAGTGCATGTGCCATAAGATCGATATGTTTCGTCATGCATGTGGATTCTTATGATTCGGTTTATTGCAGTAAGTTCACCGCTTTCCCTTCTTCTTCTTCTTGGAATCTGAAGAGTCTTTGGAACCTGGAGAATCGTTAAAGGGTTTGGAATATCCATCCTTCTCGTTATGTTTCTCCTTCATGTTTTGTTTGGATGATCTTTTTCCATCATGCATGGTGAGTGCATGCTCTTTGGGATCCTTGATTAGGCCTATCTGAATGAGTTTTTCCTGTTCATGTGAGAGAGAATCAATGAATTGATCCGTGGTATAGATCTTCCATTTTTTTCCCATGAGATACCTTCTTGAATGGAAAGTGGAAACATATACGAAATATTTTTGTGCTAGCTTGGCCAATATTGTTAGAATAAGTTGGTCCACTTCTTTAGACTTATCAATATCACAAGCTGCTAAGCTCAATATCAAAGATTTAAAATTAGTAAATAAATCTTGTATATTATCAAAAATTTTAGGATCCAAAGTATTCAACTCTACCTCAATCATATGACCTCTCATCTCATCTTGCTTTCCAAAGAGACTTTCCAAGGTGGTCCATATCTCGTTTGGAGTCTTGCATGCGACAAAATGAAACCATAGATAAGTTGAAATCAATTCAATAATAAGGCATGTGGATTCATCCTTTTGGTTCACTCATCTCATCTTCTCAATTTTTGATGTAGTTTATGTTTCTATCCCCATCGTCCAGTTGTACAGTCTTTTCATTCTGAGTTGGAATTCTTCCTTGGGATTCCAATCAAAATAATTGTATGGTGTGAGAATTAACACCAAGTTTGAGTGTATAATAGGTTTCCTACCCATCTTTCCCACTGTTTCTAATAACCCCTAAACATTTATTCTCAATCTGCAAGTGAAAAACTAAGAAATCACTACAGAAAGGGCACTTTAAGTAAAAATTTGTATCAGTTTCATAAGACAATATTGCAACTTACTTTCTAATCAAAAAGTGCGGAATATCTCCAAACTGTTGAAAACCCACTTGAAGAATGGGTTGATTTACTTCTCACATGAGTTGTTTTCTCAAAAAGTTAATATTTTGGGAGAAATCACTGCTAAAACATATGACCACGGATTCGTATCAGTTTCAGGAGGCGATCTTTTGGCTTTCTTTCTCACCAAATGGTGAGGAATTTCGCCAAATGGTTGAAAACCCACTTGCATAATGGGTTGATTTACTTTTTTTGCAAGTTGTTTCGTCAAAAAGTTATTATTTTGGGAGAAATCATGGCCGAAAGGTACAACCACAATTTTTTCTCGCCGAAACTCTGATTTTCCTTATTCTTTGGCTTGTCTAGCTTGATCCAAGCATCGTAGTTCTTATACCATGTCAATGTTTCATAGAAAACTGCATAGGAGATATGGATAAAGAAGGTACAAACAAAGCTTATCAAGAAAGGAAGAGAGATTCAATATGGAAGAATGAGAAAATATATTCTCACTACTCCAATGAGTTGATGATTAATACATAGATGATGATCAATATGATACAATGAATGAGTGGAATACACTCATATATAGGACATAACATTCCATAATAGCAAAATGCATGCATTCATAATAGCATAATAGTGATGATCTAAAATAGAAAGTCTAAAATAGAACTAGTAAGTTAACTCCCATTGAACAAGTGTGCTGAAAATAGAAATTTCTCCAACACCATGCTCTTTTACTTAGTCATTTTCCTCACTTTCCACGTTTAACTATTTCCACATTTAACCATTTTCACACTTAACCATTTCAATTTTTCTTTCCATTTCCATTTGCATATTCATATTTCAATTTTACTTTTTCATTTTCCATATCCATTTTCCATTTTTCTTTTCCTTATTTCATTGTCCTTTCTCCTTTTCCATTTTCTTTCTCCTTTTTCCATTTCCTTGTTTTCCATTTTACTTTTCCATATTTCATTTTTCCATTTTCCATTTTCTATATTTCATATTTCATTTCCATTTCCTTACTTTCACCTAACTCTATGACTTACCTCCCTAACACTTAGTCATTTTTCATGAATTACAATGTTTTACTCCTTTTTACAATAAGTATTTATTTTTACCCTCATTTACACCTTCCACTCCTAGTCCCACAACTCGCATGACTTATCACCCGCATGACTTATATTTTCTCATATCTCCCTACCCCATTCATACTTATTCATTTTTGGCGATTTTTATCTCCTCACCTACCTCTACCTCCTCTACTTCTACACTCCCATAACTCTGCCAACCTTCATTTAATTTTTTAACATTATTTCATTTAAATACTATTTCCTATCCTAAGTTTACTTCTCTTTATATTGGGACATGTGCAAATGAGGTTGACCTATCCCTAGAAGAAACACGACAGTGAAATGGACCTACCAATGGGTGACACTTGGATGATATCTATTGGACACATAGATGATTGGGCAAGTGACTTCGCATGATGACTGAGCAATGAGCTGGGGGTCAAAATATACTTTGTGCACAAGCTACACTGCATTCTATGACTCTCTCTACTTCATTCACAAATAACATGGAGATGAAATTTATTTATAAAGATTTCATGAGAACCCTCCCATAATGCATGTGGGATAAATAAAGTCGAACTTGTAAATCAAAGGCCAATATTTCATGAGGATAAATCAGTGATGGTTGAGTCTTCATCTTCCAGAACTCATAACGTTTGATCTTGACATCCGATTGGAGCAAACGAGAGCTTGTCGAAAAGGTAAAGATATGAAGAAAACATTTAAAATGGTTTCAAGGGATGAAATATCAGTTATATTTCCCTAAAAAAATTTGCAACATCAATTGTTCATGGTGCATCACATATATCATGGGTTTAGTTAGTCTATAGGTTGACCTAAACCTGGATATAGTCGATCAGTTGATTGATCAACACACTACACCAGTCGGTCGCGTAGTTGACGTGCCTGACGGCCACACAAATTACCAACAATCAAATATAGTCAGGTGGTTGATCGACCAACCCAACAATCGACTACAAGTTGGATGGATAGTCATTTGGGTCAAGCATCCTTAGAGATTCGAATCGACAGCGCAGATTTGGTAGAGTCAACTCTAACAATCGATGTTTACATGTGGACAAGATCTTCCAGTTTCTATGGAATATGGTTAGATACTAAGGATATAAAAATCAGACCCATTGGATCATTTTCATTATGGAAATCAAGTGATTGAGATCAAGTATGCATTGTGATGTTCTGATCACAGTGTGCTCTGCTTAAGTGTTGTAATGGTGTCTAGACACCACACTTGTATTCAAATTGTTTGTTCCTCTTAGATTATATGAAGTACTTTATTTTTTGTTTCATGTTGTGTTCCACCTTATTCAACCTATTATCAGAGCCAATGGTTTAAAACATCGACCTATTATCTACAAACCTTGTTGAGTCAAATATGTTGTGTGATTGACTCTGGACCGGTGGTTTATCGATTGGAACCTATTGAAATAGACCAATATCTATATCAATATCAAATATGGATTTGAATATTGATCCCATTGTTTTGAGCTGATCAAATTATGCAGTATGGGAACCATACATGGAAACCCTACTGAAGAGAAAAGAACTATGGTCATATACGAAGGTGGAAATTCCAGATCCAACAAATGACCTGGAAAAGTTCATTGTTGATGGAAAGAAGGATGAGGATATAGGGGCCATCAATACATACATATCGTAGGATATTTGATTTCACCTTAGTGGAATTGAATTCCCTCATCAAGTATGGAAGAAGATGAATTCGTTGTTTGAATGATTCGATGATATCCATGTCATGTAGTTGGAGAAAGAGTTTATCTCTCTCGATCCTCATTTTTTTGAAAGAATGGAGGACTATTTGGTGTGTGTCAAAGAACTCCAGTTGAAATTGGGAAAATGTGGAAATAAATATTAAAATAAGGATGGAAAATCATCGAGTTGGTCCTGATGAACTTGAGAACACCATTCGATGTGTTCGATTCGACTTTCTACACCAACTAGAAAGCACGCAAGGAAGATGGTAAGGATTACACCTTTGAATATTTATGTGATCTTTTGATTACTTATTAGCACAAACTTCTTGAAGAATGAAATATTTGTGGTAAACACCAGGCCCACTTGATAAATGGAAAGTTCAAGATGGATCCTAGGGATAGAGTACGATTTGATGCCTCTACACAAATACCTGCATACCGTGACCAGAAACCACATAGATAGACAAATGCACCCCAACGAAGTTGAAAGAAGAATACATGTCAGTATTGTGGAAATATTGGACATGTGGAGAAATTTTTCTATAATAAGTGAGTCAATTTAGAGGAGAAGGTTAAATGCATTGAAGGATACGTTTCCACTGTATGACGACCCATTGATAATTTCACCTTCCAATTCATAAGATCTCAGACCTTGTTGTCTCACTCTGTGCAGAACGAATGGGTAGTCGACTCTAGGTGCACTCATCACTTGTCTAAGGATTCCTACTTGTTCACATGGTTGGATGAAGTTAAGGAGAGGAAAATATATGTCATTGATGATTTTTCTCTAGATTTTATTGGTTAGGGTGTTGTTACCTGTCGACATGGGAATATTTTCGACGTCTATCATGTGCCAAATTTTAGTGTCAGTCCATTTTTTGTTGATCAGTTAACACAGACAGGTAATATTATTGAATTTTGGCTAGATCGGTTCTATGTTCTTGATTTAAAGAAAGGAAAGTTGATTTTCTCTAGAGGGCCTCTCGACGCAATGGACAATTTATAAAAAATTGTGACACGACTCAAATTGACACTGAACCAACTGCACTTATTTCTCACACCAATGAGAGAAGTTGAATTTGGCATGAGTGACTTGGGCACCTAAATTTCCACATTTTTCAGGCACTTGCAACTCAAAATATGGTTGGTAGTTTTATGAAGGTGTTTCCCCCTGAAGGTGTCTGTAAGGTTTGTGTAATTTAGAAGCATCATTGGGAACCATTTGAATCTGGAAAAGCATGGAAAGAACATAACCTGCAGGAACTGGCTCACATTGATGTATATTGCATCAATATACCTTCACTCGAAAGTCAAAGGTACATATTGAATTTCATTGATAATTTATGTCACCTTACATGGGTTTAGTTTATGAAGAATAAGAACCTTGTCTTTGAAAAGTTCAAGGAGTTTAGAGAACTTGTTGAAAAACAATGCAGTGAACCATAAGTTCTTGAGATCAGAAAATGGTGGTGAGTATGTAAATCGACCCTTTGAAGAAAATCTGGTTCGGTCTGGTATTGACTAACAGCGGTCGATTCTTCACACACCTCATAATAATGGCATTATAGATTGCAAGAATCATAGATTAGTAAAAATGGTTGGATGTATTTTACAGGATAAATGTATTTCCCCTTGCTTTTCGGCTAAAGTGATGTATTGTGCAAATTATCTACTCAATCACATCTCAACTAGATTTGTTCCTTCCATGACTCTAGTCGAACGACGATGTGGGAATAAGCCTTTAGTCATCCACCTCGGAGTGTTTGGATGTATTTCCTAGGCTCACATTACTGATGATTACATAAATAATTTGGATGCAAAGAAACATGCTTGCATCATCATGGGATACTCTGAAGAGTCTAATTCCTATCAACTATTTGACCATGTTAAACGACAAATCATTAGCATACCAAATGTATGGTTTGATAAGAAGTATTATGGCATTAAGTTTTTGAATTCCTCCTCTGCATTGCTTCAGGATGATCCCTTAGATGTTGTCTCTAACACTAGTTATCCTATCAATTTTTCTGGTCCTTCAACTGGACAGTCAAACATTGTTCCTATTTCGACTAGATCATTGACCTCTAAGTCTACTAGTCCGACGTCCTCTATTTCGACTGGTCCACCGAATGAAGACCCTATGAATTCTGATCAACCTGTTGAAGTGAACCATAGTTCATTTGTTTCTTTCCTACCCATATGGGCTTCCAAGACAATTGAATCTACTGGAGATGCCTCCTCCATATGCCAAATGTGAAGTTAAAAGCAACATCCCAGTGTTACCTTGATTACTTGTGTACTTGAAATTTTTTATCATATTACCAACTCAAATGATAAAGGAATACATGAATGGAAGGAATCCATGCAGACATAAATTGATTCTTTTTCGAAGAATCATCTTTGGGACTTAGTACCCCTATTGTAAGGAAATAACGTTGTGAAGTGTAGATGGGTCTACCGAACCAAATTTACCTCTAAAGGAATTGTCAAGTGACAAAAATCCTGCCTAGTTGCAAATGAATTTTCTCAATAAGAGGGAATCAACTACATTGGAACATTTTCCTCTATAGAAAGGATAAACTATTTTTGAATGATTCTTTCCCTTCTTGCTTGTTTTGGATGGAAAATCCATCAAATGGATGTGAAGAGTGCATTTCTTCATGGAGACCTATCATAAAACAATTTCATGGAATGACCACTTGGTTTTATAACATATTCTAATCATGTTTTTCAACTCAAGAAGTCACTTTATGGTTTGAAGCAAGCTCCTTGAGCTTGGTATGACAATATCGACAGTTTATTCCTTCGACTTGGTTTTAATTGTGAATCTAATCACAGATTGTATGTAATCCATACCAATGGAGACACCTTGATTGTTTTTGTATATGTATATGACTTACTCATTGATGGAAATAATAATGATCTCATCCTTAGACTGAATAAACAACTTGTTGACTTCTTTGACATGACAAATCTTGGTACTCTACATTATTTTTTGGGTCTTCAAATATTACCACTATGTGATGTATTTTTCATTTCTAAGTATAAATATGTGATGGATCTGTTGACACATTTTAATATGGATGATTTCTAGCCTTGTGCTACTCTTTTTCATTCTGGAGTAAATATTACCAAAACCTGTCAAACACTCGTAGTTGATGCTATTGTTTATCGACAATCGGTCAACAATTTTATTTATCTTACTCATAGTTGACTCGACATTTCCTTTGTTGTTAGTGTGGTTTATTGGTTTATAAAAGACCCTACAAAAATCCACTAAAAATATGTCAAAATAATATTCCGCCATATCAAAGGTACCACTCATTTTGGTATCAAGTATTGTTGAAGTTCATATTCAATAATCAACTTCAATGACTTCGAATGGGCTAGCGACAATGATGATCATAGGTCCACTTCTGGCTATGTGTTTCTCTATAGAATTGGACCATTGGTATGGTCATGAAAGAAACAAAACGTAGTTTCTTTATGGAATACAGAAGCATAATAGCGTGGTTACGTTCAAACAGGTATTAAAGCAGTATGGATTCACCAATGTTTGGGAGAACTTTGCCTTCATGTTCATAGCTCGACTACAATCTACCATGATTTATGAGCATGTTTTCATTGATGTTAAGGTCCATATGTGGTTGAGCAGACTGTCATTGATTCCAAGGGTGTGGCAATCATGATAAGAATTGGTTTGGCTTGACCAATTGAGAGTATCAAAGCTATTAGATAATTTAAATGCAGAAACATGATCAGACTTGATTCCAAAAATATTTTTAATAAGAAGTGCTTGAGGAAAGCAAGTCCAAGGATCAAACCCGTAGAAATATAGAGGAATGATAGTAGATAATATGGAATGCATCAATAGAGGACCAGATAATTACTTAAATTGAACACACATAACCAGGATGAGTATGGCATAAATTCGAGGTTTAAATCCTTTTATGTGTACAAACAATAATGGCGAAAAACCAAGTCGAAAACCATTTTGCAAACAACAAGGAATATAAATCATCAGATCTAATTAACAGTAAAATTGTGGCCCTTGATTATATTATCTAGGGATATGGTTAAATCTATAACAAAGGAACAATCAATATTATACCTGGGAGAAACCTTCCAATATCGATGACCCACATCATCTCGGACATCGCCCATCAACAATTTTCCTTTATCTTGGATTTTGACTAAGTCTGAGATGTTGAGATCTAGTGGTACCATACACGTGGCTCCAAGAAAACCACTAAAATAGTTCTAATAAGTGAACGATTAGGATTGACCCAAAGAACTAGATATATGACCCTTGTTGCATCGGATCTCGACCATCGAAGGTTGTATGATGTTGAACAATTGTTAAGTCTCAATATGCTGATATCCCAAGATCCGAAAAACGTCTGCGTGACATAGGAAATCCCACACATAAAGTAACATGTGGAGACAAGGTCCTGCAACATGTCTAAACCTTTGAACGTAAATAGACGACAGAGATTAAATATCAGAGCCATCAGATCGAAGGATCTTGTTACAACGGACATCAACCATCAAATATTCTAAGGTGTTTTAATGGTGTGTTAAGTCTCTATGTCCCGATGTCGAAAAACCTCAGCATCCCATACAGAAAGTGACATGTGGAGATAAGATCATTGACAAAGAGTAAATATTTGAATCTTAGTATCAATGGCCCTCGCCGCAGCAGACTGTGGTCATCAACGTGTTTTAGTGTTGGAGGTTGTAATAAGTCCCAACGTCTCGATCACGAGATACGTCAAGATGAGGTAAGTAAGCCACTTAGAAAGTGACACTTGGCCCATTCATAGGGTTGTTAGGGTTCATTTGAAAAGTAACATGTATGAAAATCCTTGAGGAAGGTGACACGTGGCTACCAATCAGTTGGAGACGCGTGGCACATCCATGTAATCAAGGAGTCCACACAGGAGACTACACGTGGTGAGACAATTGTGACCGTGGATCACAATAGGATCAATGGTGATCCATTATCAAGGAGGGATAGATCCAACCATCCATATAAAAGGTAGATCAATTATCCATATTGATTGTGTATCATGAAAATTTGGATAAGTCTACATTCAAGGATATCACATAGGAAGAGATCGTGACCATTGATCACTAGCAGGATCAACGGTCTAGACCATTGTGTCTCATGAACATCGGGATTTTTGGGTAGTTGGGAATGTTAAAAAGTCTTGACGTCCTAGAACTGATATACATGACAAGTCCATGCAAGCATCCCACATGGAATCCACATCAACAGAATAAACAATGTTAGTGTTAAGGGCCCAATCAGTGACACATGTAAAACAATTAATGGTCCACATAGATGGGATGATGTCTACACCATGTCATTAGTGGGACCTAACACATACATCATTTTGGATCATGGATGTTCGCTCGAATAGAAGTATGAATGCAAAGAAAAGGGACTGCAGTCCCAATGCCAAAGTGACTTAATAAGCCTCGATATCCTAGGAACGCAAAAATAAATCTATGGAGGATATTGATCCAAGATCCAGAGCCAACGACTGCTGTGGATGGAAATGTTGTTAAATGTTTCTAAGGAAAAAATATCAATGGATGGGATCAATCATAGATCCTAATCCAATGGTTTTTGAACTTCGAAGGTGTATTGCATAAGATAGTGAAAAGATTGATGGTCAAGATTTAAATCAGAGAAATATCCAATGGTTGTTGAGTAACTACGTAGAACACGGAAAGAATTTGAGGCTATTTCGATCGCTATTTAATTGAAAATAGGGAATTGGATCCGACCCTGTGGATGTATAATTCTTGGGTTCAAACATGTCATATATATATATATATATATATATATATATATATATATATTAATGAGGAGGATAATTTCAAGAGAGGATTTGGAATGTGATGGTGTAATTTTTTGGATCTAAAACAATGAGTGAGAGGAGTGAAGTTCATATCTAATGAACTACATGGAGAAGAAATGAAGACTAAAATTTTCTGTGAGATTGACTGCTAAGGTTGGTGCCTGAAGATATTGAGTTGGCGCTCAAGAGGATTGGTTTCCTCATTTATTTGTAGGTTTGTGCCTACAGAGGATTGGTGTCCTCATCTTTTCATAGGTTGGTGCATGAAGGTATTGAGTTGGTGCTCAAGAGGATTGGTTTTCTCATCTATTCATAGGTTGGTGCATGAATTTATTGATTTGGTGCTAAAGAGGAGTAGTGTCCTCGTGTATTTGTAGGTTGGTGCCTATAGAGTATTGGTGTCCTCACAGACAATTTTTTATAAATGAATCGATATTTATTTGTGAATATTTTTTTTTATTTTCTCCCAAACTGGATTTCCACCTCAGATATCTATGTTATGTGAAAGTTTTAATTAATATTGCGATATATTTTCAATTTACTTATGGTACTACAAATTTTCTTGAAGTAGTCTTTAGGATAAAAATAAAGTAAATTGTGTAGTATTGATTCACCCCCCTCCCAGTACTATTAAATATTTCAACATTCAGTATCATATCATGTTACTTTAGCAATATCCTAACCAATAGAAGGTAGATCCTAGCAGGTCACATGGACAAATATGAGAAATTATCCTTAAGAAAATCTCCATACTTTGATGGAATAAATTATTCCTTTCGGAGCATTAGAATGAATGTATTTACAGTCACTAAGGTATGATGTCTGGGAATTAGTCAAGAATGGTTATGAAACTCCAACAAATTCATTCTTTGATATAGGTGCAAAGAAGCTGAAGGACAATAAATCAAAAGTCATGAATGCAATTATGGAATGATTATCAAAATCAGAATTCACCAAAGTCATGTAGTGAAAATCAACAAAGGAGATGTGGGATAAACTTAATAACACTTATGAAGGACATGATAAAGTCAAACAAGAAAAAGTACAAAATTATAAGAGTCAAGTTGAAATACTAAATATGGATGAAGAAGAAAACATTGTAGCATATCTTCTTCATGTGGATGGAATTGTAAACATCATCAAAGGCTTAGGTGAAATAGTGGATGAACAAATTATTGTACAAAAAGTACTCCGGTCACTTCCTATCAGATTCAATCCAAAGATATCAACCATTGAAGATAGAGAAGATTTGGAAAAATTAACAATGGGTGAATTGCATGGGATTCTTATAGCCTATAAGATGTGAATAGGACAACAAAACATATCTAAAAAGGAGGCAACATTCAAATCCTCAAAGAATACCAAGAGAAGAAAAGAAAGATCAAGTGACAACTCCAATGATGATTCTAATGCAAAAGAAGCCAACTTTGTAAGAAGGCTACAGAGAGGAACTGGAAAATATAAAGGTAAGCTTCCTTTCAAATGTTTTAATTGTGGAGAAGTAGGACACTTTGTTGCTAAATTCCCTCATAAAAAGAACATGGAATACAAGGATAAAGATGATTTTAACCCTAATGAAAGAAGAAAGAATAAAACTCAAAAGAACAAATACTTCTAGAAACAAAAGAAGAAATATATTCCAAAGACAACAATTATTCATCTTCTGAAAGTGATGAAGAAATTGAAAAATATGTTGTTTTCATGGCCCTAGAAACAAATTCCAATAAAAATGAAGACAATAACAACATCCCATAAATTGGAGAAAATGATGATGTGGATATTGATCTTGAAGAAGAATTACTATGTGATCTACATGAAATAAAAACGACTAAGAAGAAAGAATAGACATTTTAAGAAACAATTATCACTCAACTTTGATCCCGTATCACAATTAGAAGAACAAAATAAAATTTAAGAGGAAATAAAAATTCAACTGCAAAACAAAGAAGAATATTATGAAAAACTTGAAAAGGAAAATGTCGCCCTAATGAAGGAAAATGATACACTTATAGATAAGCTAAAAAACAGTAAAAAAAATTAAAATAGTTCCATGATGTTAGACAATATGCTCAATAACCAATGATCACCATTCAACAAGGATGGACTTGGTTACATTCCCAGCTCCATATTGCAAAAATAAAGGAAGAACCTAAGAGCTATGTTATGGCCCTGAACAATCCCATCGAACAAGATGAGAAAACCAATGAGGCCAACCATGACCAACAAAATCCCTATGTCATTCACAGAAAGAATGAATTCAGAAGGGTGATGACACCAATAAGGAAAATTGTGAACATGTATGAATATATCTTTCTTGGTAACTATTTTTCATGCAAGAATTTTGGACATAAGGTAATAGATTGCATATCATATCCAAGGAATGATCAAAGAAGAAATGGAGGCATGTACAATGCTTCAAGAAATAATTATGTCTACAACAAAGTTAAAAATCCCATTGACAACATAAGCATAAATTCATTTTCTCCATTACTTAACTACGATATTGAATGTTATAAATGCCATGACTTTGGCCATAAAGCTCAGTATTGAAAAAGTTGGATATAAGCCCTTATTGAAAACCATAATATTGTTAAAAATACCACCAAATTCTGGAAGAAGAAACAAGAGAGGAGTTCTCAGGAAGAATTTGATTTAGCAATTAATGCTCAAGAAAAAGAAATCTATTGGTACATAGACAATAGATGCTCAAGACATATGATTGGTGAAAAAAACAAATTCCTTAAGCTAAAGAGAGAGAAAGGAGGAAGTGTTTCATTTGGAGATAATAAATCTACCAAGATAATTGGGAAAGGTAAATTCATCCTTGGAAATTTGAAGGCCACAACAGAAAATGTTCTGCTAGTTGAATATTTAAAGCATGACCTTCTAAGTGTCAGTTAGTTGTGTGGCTAGGGACACACACTCCTATTTAAATCCCAAGAATGCAGAATAAGAAAATAATACATTGGTAGCAACAAAATCAAATCTCCAAGCAATGTATAGATTCTAAATAAAATTGGAAAAGAAGTCTGTTGTTTAGGACATAGAGAGGAAAGTCGGTTGTGGAATAAGAGAATGGGACATCTAAGTTTTGACAAATTAGTTAAGGTCAGTAACAAATAGGTAGTAAGAGGCAAGCCAAAAATCATCAGTCCCTCAAACCAAATTTGTAAACATTTTCAACATGGAAAACAAACAAAAGTGGGATTTAGAGCCAAGGAATATTCAAACATCAATACCTTTGGAGCTCATCCACATTGATATTTGTGGGCCAACCAAATCACAAAGTCTACAGGTAACCATTAATTCATGCTACTCATTGATGACTACGCAAGAATGACTTGGATATCCTTTCTCAAGCATAAATCAAAAGCCTTTGGGAAATGTAAAGCATTCAAAGCATTAGTTGAAAATGAAACATATTTGAAGATCAAATGCCTAATATCAGATAATGGAGGAGAATTCTCCTCAAACGAGTTCAATGAATTTTGTGAAGATCATGGAATAATAAGACACTTCTCAGTTGTATGAACTCTTCAACAAAATGGAGTGGTTGAAAGGAAAAACATGATTGTACAAGAAATGGCCATAACTATTCTAAATCAAGATAAACTGTCATATATATTTTAGAGGGATGCAGTCTCAAAAAATGTCTATATTATGAGTAGAGCACAACTTCGAGCTAACAGTGACAAAACTCCATATGAACTATGGAAAGGCATGCCAACAAATTTCAAACACCTTAAGGTTTTTGTAAGTAACTGATACATAAAAAGAGATGATGACAACCTTGGAAAGTTTGACTCCAGATGTGATGAAGGTATTTTCCTTGGATACTCCTCTCAAAGAAAAGCTTACAAATTTTTAAATATGATATTAGACAAAATTGTCGAAAGTGAAAATGTAAGAGTGGATGATGAAAATCCTAGAAGGATCAAGATGAAAACAAATGACCAACCAAAAATAACAAGATATAGTGAAGAAGAGAAAGACAACAAGGAATATAATGCAGAAGAAGAAGAAGAGAAATACTATGAGGAAGATAATCTAGAAGAAGAAGAGAAATACTATGAGGAAGATAATGCAAAAGAAGAAGACAAAGCTCCTAGAAAATACACAAAGACCCCCTCGAGATATGTTCAAAAGAACTACCCTGAAGAACTAATTCTTGGTGATAAAAACCAAGGTGTACAAATGAGAAGGCAATTGGTAAGATCGCCAGAACATGAAAATCTATCTTTGTTGTATGAAATAGAACCTAAGAACTTAGAGGAGGCTATCAGAGATGAAAATTGGGTTAATGCTATGAATGAAGAATTATATCAGATTGAGAAAAATGAAACTTGGGAGTTAGTTCCTATACCAAAGGACAAGAATGTAATTGGCACCAAGTGGGTCTTTAGGAACAAACTAAATGAGGATGGACAAGTAGTGAGGAATAAGGAAAGGTCGGTATGTAAAGGATATGCTCAAGTTGAAGGTGTAGACTTTGATGAAACTTTTCTCCAGTATCCAGACTAGAAGCCATTAGAATGTTCTTGTAATTTGCAAGATACAAGAGTATCAAAGTCTATCAAATGGATATTAAATATTCATTTCTAAATGGAAATTTGGAAAAGAAAGTATTCATTAAAAATCCTGGGGGATTTTAGCTAACATAAAATCAAGATAATGTGTGAAAACTGAAGAAATATCTCCATGGTCTGAGGAAAGCACCTAGATATTTGTACTCAAGGATTTATAAGTACCTACAACAACAAGGTTTATCCTAATACTTTCATCAGCATGAGTAAGAAGTAAAGCAAAATCAAGTTCAATGAATTCAAAAAAAGTATACAATCTAGATGGATGATTTACCTCACCAGTAGCAACCCTAGAGTTAGTTTGTATGTCATACATGTCCAAGGAATTTGGTGTGAATATGACTTTATTTCCGGTTCCAAAATTCATCCTCTGATACATCGAGAGAAGGTTGACGGAAAGTTTGGGAACGTGCAACACATTCTCGAAGCTTTCATTGGTGAGTTCAATCCTTCCTTTGTCGGTGAACTCGACAGAAGAGTTGTCCCCCATCATAATATGAGGACCTTTGCATGCATCCAATGAATAATATATTGCTTTTTATGCAGCCATGTGATGTGATTCTCCTAAATTTATGATCCAAGCATCGAGAGAGGAGTTGATGGCAATCAAGGCATGAATAGAATTTCCTTTCTTGGGATTCGAATCATCTGGCTTATTCTTCTTGGCACCCTCAGGGATGCGATCTCCAAGGTTGTTTTTCTTAATTATTTGAGACATTAGATCTATTTGATTTTGCATGCATGTGGATTCTAGATGGAATCCTTTGTGACAGTACATGCATTTCTCTCATTTTCTTCCCTTTTCCCCTTTGGATCTAGAGGCATCAATGAAGGGTTTTGTGTGCCCTTCCTTCTTCAAATGTGCATGAGATTTCTGTTTATATTTCTTATATTTTTGGCTTCCATATTTCATAGTGAGTGCATGCACCCTTGGGCCTTTGATTGTGCCCATGTTGATGAGCTTGGTTTTCTCTTGTGTCAGGGATTCGATAAAGTCCTCAAGAGAAGGCATCTTCCAGGTGCCTCCAGAGGTGAATCTGAAAGAATGGAATGTGGATAAGAATACAAACAATTCATGACCAATATTGGAGAGAATGGTGAGAACCATTTGTTTCTCCTCCTTCGATTTATCAACCCTGCAAGCTTTGAGTTGGGACAGTAAATCCTTGAATTTTGTAAAGAAATCTTGGATATTGTCAAAGATTTTTGGATCCAAATTGAGCAGCTCCACCTCCAGAATGTGTCCCCTCATCTCATATTGTTTTCAAAATATCCCTTCCAAGGTGGTCTAGGCTTCATTGGGAGTCTTACAGGAAGATATGTGAAAAAGGAGATCGGGAGAAATAAGACTGCAAATTGTTTCAAGTGCCTCATCCATGCAATTTAAGTACTTGGATTTTTCTATGGATGATGTTAGTTTTCTATCTGTATTCAAGGTTAACCTGCACAACACTATGGTTCGGAGATGTATGGCTATTTTCTCCTTCCATGCAAAATAGTTGTAAGGTGTAAGAATGAGTTCTTTTTGGAAATCCATCTTTCTATTGTCTTCAATATTTTGTACCTGCAAAAAAATTTGGTGTAGCTTTTGGTTAGCATTCCATCAGCTCTAATACCATGTAAATGTGTTGAACCTACACAGAATGGATCTAGCTAGAAAATACCACACACATTTGCAGAGATAAATTGAGAAATAAGAAGCAAGAGAGAAAGAATGGAAGAATTCTCATTAACNAGAATAATGAATAATTTACGCATGATATACTCTGTACAACTCAATGAGTGCACACTGGAGGAGAACCAATGCACAATAGTGGTGGTATAGAGTGACATGGACACACACCAACAGTTACGGGAGTGAATTTCCACCTAGTCTAGTCTCTCAAGAAATTACAGGAGTGAACTTGCACCTAGATGAGTTAACTAGTCAACTAGTCTTCAGTTAACTGACTGAACATAGAGTAGTGAGGAGTATATCAAGGAATCAAGGGTAATGTGCCAGTATGGTGATGATCCCAAGGCAAGTGTGCATTATCATGGTTATGATCTCAATGTTGCATGGTGAAAAAACCAATGCAGTATCTAAACTCAACTCAACTAGTCAAACTGAAGTGTCAATTGAAAGAGAATATTCTCCAAGTGGAATATTCTCCCCTAAAATATAGGAGACTGGATAATGATTAATTATGACTAATAAACAAGGAAAAACCTTAGGAAAAATAAATCTTAGGTGTGTGTGATGTAACTCCAACATTCATTAATGTCAAGGGTGTGGTAGTCATAATAAGGATTGGTTTGGCTTGACCAATTGAGAGTATCAAAGATAGAATGTAATTTAAATGAAAAACATGATCATAATTGCTTATGAGAATATTGTTAATAAGGCATGATTTAGGATAACAGGTCCAAGGATCGAACTTGTAGACAGACAGAGGAAGTGTAGCAAAGCATATGGACTGCATCAACAAAGGATCATAGAAGGAATTAAATTAAAGACACATGATCAGGATGAAGTGTGGCATAAAGTTGAGGTATAAATCCTCTTTTGTGTACAAAAAAGACTGGAAAAGAACCAAGTCGAAAAACCTTTTGAAGACAACAAGGAACAACAATCGTTAGATCCACTTAATAGTAAAATCGTGGCCCTTGATTATACTGGTCAGGAAGATGGTTGACTCTTTAATAAAGGAACAAACGAGATTAGACCTAGGAGAAACCTTCCAAGATCGATGATCCACATCATCTTATACACCTCCCATCAATGATTTTCCTTTAGCTTGGATTTTGGCTAAGTCTGAGATCCCAAGATCCGGTGATCTGATTCACGCGGCTCCAAGAAAACCATTGAAATAGTTCCAAGAAGTGGATGGTTGGGATTGACTTGAAGAACCAGATCGAAGGCCTTTTTCACATCAGATCTTGGCCATTAGAGGTTCTATGATGTTGAACAATTACCAAGTCCAGATATCCCAAGATCCCGAGATCCAAAAAATGTCATTGTGACATAGGAACTCCCACAAAGAAGGTAACACGTCGAGAGAAGGTCTTGCGACATGTCTAAACCTTTGAACGCAAATCGACGGTGGAGATTAAATCTCAGAGCTACCAAATCAATGACTCTCATTACAATGGATCTCAACCATTAGAGAATCTAAGGTGTTGGATGGTTTATTAAGTCATGACGTCTCGATGTCGAAAAATGTCAACATCCCATACAGAAAGTGACACGTACAAATAATATGAACAACATAGAGTAAATCTTAGAATTTGAAGATTGACGACCCTCATCACAGTGGACCGTGTCCATTGAAGTGTTTTAGCGTTGGAGGTTTTAATAATCCCTTACGTCTCGGTGACGAGATACTCTAGGATAAGGTAAGTAAGCCACTGGAAAAGTGACACATTTCCCATTCAAAGGGTGACACTTGTTAGGGTGCATTCGATAAGTAACATGTATGCAAATCCTTAAGGAAGGTGAAACGTGGATACTAATTAGTAGGAGACACATGGAACATCCATTTAAGCAAGGAATCCACATATGACATGACACGTGGTGAGAGTATTATGATCGTGGATCACAATAGGATTGACAATGATCCATTATCGAGGAGGAATAGGTCCAATTGTATATCTAAAAGGTAGATCGACGATCTAGATTGATCGTGTATCATGAAAGTGTGGATAAGTTAGCGTTCAAGGATATCATGGAAGAATAGATCGTGATCGTTGATCACCGGTGGGATCAATGGTCCATATCATTTTGTCTCGTGACCATCGGGAGTTTTGAGTTGTTGGGAATGTTAAAATTTCTCGACATCCCAAGTAACACCCCGGGTTTTAAGCCCCGTATTAAATAATGTATTTTGTCAAT
>JASDQU011175635.1:4307-26838 GCA_032191745.1 Picea mariana
CATGCAATATTTACTCAATATGCTCCACAGCTCATATATCCTCTACCTCTTCCTCATCACTCACCAAGCTTTCCCTCATGGCTACGTCTCTCTTCTTGGTATTCACCTTGTATTGGTAGGGTACTCTGCTACGGGTCTTTCCAGTTGTCGCCATGATCTGCTTGATCTAGTCATCGTCCATCATGATTGGGTCCAAGGTTCCTCCTTCTTTCCCTTATCCTTTCCTCCTTCCATTTCTCCTCTTTCTGTCAGTGCTTCCCCCCTTCCCCCATGCACGCAGGGAAGTTTAGTTCTCTGACTCCATTGTCATTACCCCTTTGTTATTTAGCAGTATTTTAATAGAAGTATACAAAAATCAAATGTACCTTCCTCGAGGTCCACATAGAAACTCTTTCTCCCTTGTGTTGTATGACTTCGATGTGTCTACTGCAAACTCCATTATAAATCCTTCCACAATACTATCGATCCAAAAATCTACTGTGCGGGTGAATTTGTTGTTCACCTGTTGTAATTGATCAATTTGTCTGGGGTCCACTCAAGTTGTCAAATCCGGTTCATTGCATGGTTATCCTTCAACCTTAGCATCCACTCCTGCAATAAGTGTGGAAAATCACAGAAAAAGACTTCATGTAAATCAGTAAACACGTATTTCTCAAGATATTTACAGGGTGTTACTCTAGGGTTTTTGTTATTTTTCTGTGAAAACTCCAACTCTTTGGTTTTTATCCAAGTTTCGATCTCTTATTTTGTGGGATTCCACGATATCAACATCCCCTTTTAGTAGCTCATTGCTTTTTTCCCTAATATTTTCTCGATCTGCCTCCTACAGATCTTCAACTTATCTCATCTACTCAATCCTCTTATGTTCCTACCAACGACAACGGAACCATTTGTTGGTTACTATTCTATTATGTCTGATTTTGTATTGACCCAGGGCTCATGTCTATTAGGGTTTCCAACAAGGCCTCTAAAACTATCGACCCTCTTGGTAAACCAGAAGGCAACGCAGCGCACAGAGTGCCCTGTGTCATCTCACCCGAGATGGTTTTAATGGGTGGTTGTAAGACTCAAGTGTTTACAGCCTAGGATTGAGTGTGAGATATGAGAACTTTCTATTGAGCCACTATTATAACTTGTAAATGCAATATGTTGTCATTTTCAAATAATAAGGAAATATAACAACTCATTCACTAAACATAGAAAATAACTATTGAAGACAATAAATATATGCATGCATTCATCACATAACATAGATGTACCATGTTTCACCCCCTCATGGGCTACGTCCATAAATATTTGGCTCTCAGCTCTTTTATTATAATCATTCTGTCACTACAGCATCGCGCACTTACAATTCTCCTCAGTTAGGTAAGATTTATGTGAGGTGGACTAGATCGCACCAGGATCCTCAGCCTGCGATCCAACCCTCAAGATATACCCTCCTCCATCTTCTCTGGATCAACATCTTACAAAAGTAGGTCATACAACAAAATATTACATATCGGTTCGCTACAACATCCCTTTCTATAATAACATCTTATCTCTGGCAAAATATGAACCCCTTATGATACCTAAGTATCTATATTTATACATTTTTGTCTCTTCAGCCATTTACAATACATTACCAAAACCCTAACCCTAACATCATTAGGTCTTCCATGCATGTGCGCATGTTTTTCTTCCTTCCAATTGTCACTTTCCTCATGCATGCTTTCTTTCCCAAAATCGCCTTGATTTTCTGCTTCGGCCTGCTTCCAACAAAGCCCAATTTCCATTTTGGTATTTTTTTCTAGCTTTTTGGATCCTTAACTTCAGGGGCCATTTTGAGGCCCTAAACAACATTTTTTGGGCCCGCCATAGTCACACTATAAATTATGTCACAATGTGGTGGAAAAATATGTATTCCTTAGATAGACCTTTCCAACGGGCGATCGTGTGCCTAAAACAGAGATTGTTTTCAAAATTTATGACCCCAGGAAGTTGATGTACCAACTTACCCCATTGGGGCCCACATGAATTTTGGCGCTCCATCTCCTAGGGTTAGGTTTTTGGATGTTTATGATTTTCTCATTTATTCTTTATGTTAAAAAGGCCTTTGGATCTTCATTTTAACTATCTTCTTGCAAATGAGTGTAGTTGAAACATATCTTCTCATAGATAAGCTACCACCATTCTAGCTAGCTTGTGTGCTTTTGCATTTTACAGACTTTTATATTTCAGACAGTTCTTAATATAATATGAGATTTATTGTATTATTGTGTTATGTTCCATATCTCTGTACAATTATTTGGTATATCTTTTTTTTATCTTTTCCTTCATATCGCTCCTAAAATAATAAGGATCAAAAACCTCTTACTCACATCCTATTATGCTCTTCACCTCAAACTCCCTCGAGTGTTCCTGGTGAATCAGAACAGGTTACATAAGTAATTTTTTCATATCCCTTTGCATATAACAAACATATGACATAAATTAGGATACAAAGTAAGCACCCCATACATGTGCACATCTTGTCTATTGGTTTCCATGCTTGTTCTATTTGCAAATCACATCAATGATTAGTTGAGGCCACAGGCATCCTGACACCTTATGGTTTGTTTCAAAAGATAGGAACTAAAACTATTGTAAGGATCCTAAATTTCCACATCATCATGCAATCTAAGATAGTGCCATTTTTCGCAAGCAAACACTTAGGAAGTTTAAAGTATTTGTAAGGACCCCACATTTCTACATCTTTTACAACCTAGGTATCAGTTCTCCAATGTCGCAAGCATTGTACAAATTTTGTGCTTGCAATAAAAAGTAAAGGACCCCATGAAATCCAAATGCTAAAAACATAAACACTATTTTTTATTTGCATTCACTTCTTGCACACAACACTTTCACACATCTACAGGTGTTCACAAGTTCATTTGAGTCTCAATGTGCTCTTCTCCCTATGCCCATAAGCGATCTCGGAGAAACAGAAGAGACTCACATGTCCTAAATAGACCATGTTTCACACCCTTAAGCAAAAAGGTTGGTCCATGACCCCAATCTCAAAAAAAAATTAAAATGAAACCCTAAGAACTCACTAAAATCTTCCAAAAGAGGTCACAAAAGAATATTTTAGTCTAAGTTAGGATTTCGGGGGTAGGTATCTATTGATCAAAAATTTAGTCACCTCGATTTTTCTCTCTTTGGAATAAAAAAAATTATCATAAGGAAGAATTTTTCATGCTCACAAGCTCATAGTGGAGCCCTCAATATTAGCTTAGTCATGCATTTTATGGAATCAAAATACGACTCTGTATGCCCAAGATACTCATAATTTTGTCCAAAATTCTGACAGAGAGATTGCAAGAAGAACTTCGAAGAATGAAAATTTGTCTAAGTGTTGTGCCCCTCTTTCCCTCTCCTTTCTCATCTCTTCTCATACTTAGTCATTTTAACACTTTCCATCTCTTCCCCATCTCCATACTTAGCCAATTTTCCTTCTCTTATCTCGTTGCTTGTCTTCTCATCTCTTACTTGGTCATTTTCTCATTACTCTCATATTCCCTTCACTTCTCATACTTAACCATTTTTCTACCTTTCATTCCTTACTCTCCTCTCCATACTCTTTCCTTACTTAACCATTTCTACATTCATTTTATTTTATTTCCATTCTCTTTTCTTTTATTTTCCAATATGAATTCCATATGCTATGCCCCTTTGTCCGACCCATTCTACTAAGTCTCACCACGAACCTCTTACTAATGCTCTTACCATGCCTTTGATCCATTCGATTTATCCATTCTTATTTTATACTATAGTCTTATACTTAGACATTCTAACAACCATTTTTACCATTAATTACCACCTTACCTACCTCCACATTCACCCAATACATTCTTATATTATACTATAGTATTATATTTAGACATTTTCACAACCACTTTTACCATTAATTACCACCTTACCTACATTCGCATTCACCCAATCCATTCTTATATTATACTATAGTCTTATACTTATACATTTTCACGACCCTTTTTACCATTAATTACCACCTTACCTTAGCTACACTAAGACCTCCATAATATCATCTATTTCACATAAGTAATATGGAAGATTTAAAAATATAAACACTAAATTTCTTATCACCACAATTCATGTGGGATTAAAAGAGAGTGGATTTTAATCAAGGGCTAAGATTGATCCACGAATTAAATGGAAGGTTGTTGAGCAATGAACTTCTAGAGGTCAAAACTCAAAATCTGGGCATCGTTTTTTGGAAAAACTATACCTCGTTAGAAAATTATATCGATGAGGAAGATGATGGAATATGTTTTAAGTGATGAAATTGGCCAAAAATATTTCAAAATTGAAAGAAAAGTCAGCTCAATTTTCATGGTTTGTTTGTTGATAAATTTGTTTGGAACCTCGACTTCCTGAGGCTATAACTTGAGATATAGAACTCCAAATTGCGCTCGAAAGGACTCGTTGGAAATATGGAATGATGAATATTGATTATATGATGTTTTCAATGTCTAGTAAATCAAATGTCATGTTCAAAAAATTAAAACACGATCCACTTTTAAGAAGACACTCAACTTGAAAATTTGAAAATAAAAACTTATTTAAAAACTTTTATTACAGACAAAATGGGACCCACTTCAAGGAACGAATTTTAATGACATAAAGTCATTAATGAGAGTTAAATGAAGCATCAATTATGGTGGTTATTCTAAGAATAAAACTCTGTGGAAGTTCCTAGAAAGACCAAAACCCTAACTACTTCAAGAAGCATTGGAAGTAGATTTTAAAAGGGACAGAGCACCATCAAAGAAAAGTTGGAGGGCAATCGGAAGATCAGAATTGAAAGTTCCATCCATCAGCATGAATTCAAGTCTCTGATCGGAAAAAAAATATCTTCATTTTTCTTGATTCTCCTTATTCTACACTATTTTTCTCAAGATCTTATGCTTGTATTTCAGAACTAAGAATAAGGTTGATATGTTTGAGTGTTTTTCTTGTATTCTTCCAAGACTCTTTTCTCTATAAGATCATGGAATATTTTACAAACATATATGTGAATGATAAATGTAAGCCAATATTGTCTAATTCATTCATGGATATTTATTCCTTATGTTTAGAAAGCTTTGTTTTTGAAACACTAGTCAATTAGTTTATTGAACGCTTTGTAAGAGGAATATTTTTCATTTAATAAACTCCACAAATAACTACTTCGGGGCATGAATTTAATGATTTCTCAAATATTTGGATTTCTTAGCTTGATATTTTTGGAGTATCTCCATAAATTATTTTCAGTTTTGAATGCATGACCCATTTAAAGTTCTCTGAAATAATAAATACCATTTTATTCTTTTTCTTGTGAGAAGATATGGTTGCATCTTTTGTCTGCATGTGTTTTAGAGGGATGTGATAATGAAGTTGATCACATATCTATTTTGATATTGAAGCCTTCCTTTATATTTTTATTATCAAAGAGTTGTTTGGTTCATCTTCGAGCAAATGTTTCATATAAAGAGAAATATGGTTATCAAGAACCATTTCATACATAAATTAAAGGAATAAAGATTTGGGATTTGTTGTCTAGAATTCTCCCATTTGGAAGTCCAATCCAATAAAATCAAGCTACATCTTTTGGAAAATTGCAAAGGATTACTACCTCTATAAAAAAATTAGGAGGATATTTATATCCTCGTGAGGTTCTTATTTGGATATTGACCAATCTAAACATCAACGGTATCCAAAAGACCTCCCATTATCTATTTTTCATTCTTTGAAAACGTATTCATTAATTGTTTAGGAAACTTAAAATCCTTCAATTCAAGTGTTCTTATGTTATAAGGTAGGGAGATACCTGTGAAGGGGTGAGTGTTGAGGTTTGGTTGTTTTGTGTGTTCCTTCTTGAGCCACCCATCTCTTGTGAGATTATTTAGTATGTGACCAATTTCTTAGGCCAAGAGTCCCCTTATACACTTGAATTAGGTAACTTAGGTGGTGGTTGTGGGATGAAACTACACATAAATAATATTTTGTGTGGTGATTGGAAAATATCGCCAATTCTTTCGATATATGCCCCCTTTACCCCTCATTATAATTTTTTTCTCATACCTTCACTAGTTCTTGGTCGGTGGCTTGAGACCCCACCATTGAGCTCTCTTGGAAGGCCCAGTGACATTTGAGAAGAAGGATGATACGTCTATAGGACACGTGTATTTTTTTATCATCCCCCGCGTGGAGAAAACCCCAACCTACTTAAACCAAAATTTTACTTTACAATTTCTATATGCATATGTGTTATGTTCATTTATTTCTTAAACATATGCAATTGTTAATTCTAGGTTAAAGAAAGCCATATTGATTTTGACAAAAGAAATTTTTATTTGTTTCTCTCATATTTACCACATTCACACACTCAGCTGCTAGTTCAAAATCATAGGGGAACAACTAAATCTCCAACATTCTAGGCACTTGCAAGGCCTCCCCTCGGTATTGGGAGCTGTTCCTGGTTTTACCACCTTCTTACTCACCCATGAGAGAAGTAGTCATTGGTTCTTCCTTGATTTGTTCCATATTTCTTGGCATTCATAATCACCACACCCCACTCGGTAGTCCTTCCTCCTCAGGAATCAATTCTCGACCAACACACACCATGGAAATACCATAACACTTGCCATATTTGGCTTCGTTGAATCTACCATATTTGACAAAACTTACCAATGACCCAATTTTACACAATCATGCTTGGCAAAATATTCCCACCAAACTTCCAACAAATATTCCTAAGTTTAAGGGAAAATCAGGCGAATAACCCACCAACCATGTCATGAATTTTCACCTTTGGTGCTCCCCCAATAGCATCATTGATGATTACGTTGACCTATGTCTATTCCAAATAACCTTAATCATTCAATCTATGAAATGGTACATGGACGAAACTTCAAGGTCCTGTGTGACCTTCACATATTTAGTCAAGGCTTTCTTAGCTTTCTTTTAGATTCTAGCACGTCATGACATGGGATTAAAATTCATGTTGTATTTCCATCAAACTAATTCTACCCACATCGCGGATCACATCCACGAATAGTGTCGACGTCGGGGCTGTTGGAAATACTAAAACAACTGAGAGGGGGGGTGAATCAGTTGTTTATAAGCTTAAACAATTTTATACCTTTTAAATAATTATTAAGATTTCTTCTTGTGTCATCAAGCAACATACAACATATGGACAGTAAGAGTAAAGATCATCAGTCACACATAAAATACACACAGAGACATATTTTCATGAGGAAACCCATAAAGGGAGAAAACCTCTTCTTCTTCGAAATGATAGGCATTATTTTTCTATTCTGTACATCATTTACAATTGAGAACCAACTCAATGTGAGGCTGCTACCTCTGTTTTACAAGCTGCAACTTGTTTGAGAGCTTCAACTCTCTGGTTTCTCTAGCACCCACTAGAAGGAAGCACCAACTCCCTGAGTACTCCAGCACCAACTGGATGGAAGCACCAACTTCCTGAAAGTTCCAGCACCAACTGGATGGAAGCACCAATTTCCAGTTACACAGGCTCCAACCTGCATAACAGAGAACATCTGTTCTCCCTAGCACCACCCTGCCACCCTAGTTTCTCTGGCTGCAACCAGATAGAAGCTACAACTTCCTGTGTTCAAGCACCCACTTGAACTTCTGAGGACAACAGTCCTCCCGAGCACCTCCCAACCTCCCTAAAAAATTAAATAATGAAAACACAGACAACTTATTCAGATAAATCACTTCTTACCATTTGACTTTGTTTTGTAATTCTGATCTTCAACAAATTGTTCTCAACTGGTCTGCTCTGCATATTGTTCTGCAATTCATTTCTTCCTCAACAGGTCTTCTCTGCATCACGTTCTTTTGTCATTCTGTTCTTCTTCTACTCTGCCTGTCATTTTCTCTGTTTCTGATATACACTTCATTTCATTCTGTACATCAATTAAACTTAATCCTCAACACCTTCTCCTTTCTCCTTTCTTACTATTTCATTCCTTTTTCCCTACAGAACAACCAACCCCATACAGTGTCACTCGTTTTCTTTTATACATCCTGCCTTGACGATTCCACTTCCCATCTCCTTCGGCAAGAACCACGACAACTGTCTAAGCAACTAAATCGTCATCTGAAACGCTAACTAATTCTTCATAATGAGTCTGTTTCACTAACAGAATTCATACTTAGTCGTTAACTGTAAGAGAGAACAGTGACCCTCCGATCAATATTTGATCCAACGGTTCAGATCCAATCGGGATTTCACCCGTCGTGATTTCGGCATTTGCGATGTCAAACCTCACTTATAAATCCCGATACACAAAATTACATAGATCGGTCGAATCAACGCTCTAGATGTAATTTTGGCTCAACGGCTACGATTATTTCGCGATATCATATATCATGATCTCGCAACTCATGTTGCAATCCTTACCATACCCTGATTCACGAAACTCTGACGTAGAATTTGATCAACGGTCCGAGTGCGATCTTGTTTCAATGGTTACAATTATAATCATATCGCGATTTCGGCATTTCTGAAGTTGCAAGTTCTTGTCACTTTCAAATCGTGATCCCCGAAACTCCGATGAGAGTTCAGATCAACGGTCCTGATCATTCCTGGATCTGACGGTCTGGATTAGATCTTGCGATTTTCACATCGCGATTACTCCCACTTCTCCTTGTTCTTTAAAGGGCGCGCAGGTTATCTTTGATCCGATGATGATCGGGTCTTGCGCTTGGATCTAACGGTCACTGAGTCATCTCCACAACTGTAACTGTACCCGTACTCCATGCAGAGATTCAACGATCCAGATCATTCTTTCTTTAACGGCTACGATCAAATCGTGAAATCGCATATCGCGATTTCGGAGTTTTCATTTTGATTGAACACGGGACTCGTGAAACTTCGATTCCCGATTCTCCAATGAGCATAACTCCGACAGTGCCCGATCCTATGCCACCTGTCCTTGTGAATGGACAGTCCCTATTCCTCCAGGATTTCTCCTCTGGACAGTAGGACTTAAATCCTGCGCTTAACCTCTGCGCAGCTTCTGCAGATCTGACAACTATCAGCCTTTCGAGAAATTTGAATGGGATCCAACGGTCACTGGATCTCTGTCTTCCTTTTTCTCTGTAATCTCTTGCTGCGTGCGTTTTATTCAATGTTGTTTCTTCTGATATTTTATGTTTGAATCCCCAAGGGGTTTTATCCTTCTTATCCTGTCGTCTCCACTGTTGCCATTAATGACAACAACCATTAACACGCATTTGTTGCTTGTTCAATATTTGCCAACAGGGGCCTATGTAAAATTCAAATCACTTCAAAGTTACGACTAGATTGGTTCCACAAATCTTTGGTACCACTTATTTCCAAAGATGTGGCTACCACAATTCCACAAACCAAAGAAGAATCCATCACCAAGGTCCAATACTTCGACTTCATTTATTCACAATCAAGGTATCTCTACATGGTGCTCTTTGATGCTCCAATACCTCTCCCTTTTGGTCACGAAAAACTTGGAACATCCCACTCTGCAGATGGTCTCATTGGAGCCATGATTCATCTCAACCATTATGGTACCCTTGGACCTATGTATGGGACCGATCACTATGGAGGAGTTCCATACTATGCTCCTCCTATAGGTATGTCTTACCCAAATACTCCCACATTTATGGCATCCCCCCCTCCACACAATGGGGGGCATAACCCTCCATAACTTATGAATTGGATACCCAACAAAGTATTTTTATTCCTAGGTATATGCAAGTCCCTTCATATAACCCACATTGAAATGAATAACCTTCCACGTCTTATACCTCTTATGTACCTCTGCAACAAATAAATCCATATTATCCCTTCCCCATGCCCCCACAACCTAATATGATCCCACCACCAGTAAAATCACAGGTTGGGGTCAACTTTGTTAAACCTTCACCCATCCAGCGGGTTCAAGATTTCAAACAACTGAATATGGTTAACCTTGCCACACTGCAGAACAACAAAAAGAAGAAAGGAAAAAACAAATCTAATCCTAACCAGGGATATGGGGGTAACCCTTAGCCACAATTTCCACAAGCTAGGTGAAATCCTAATATAGGTAATGAAAAATTGAATCTTGGCCATTATACTCACCACTGCCCCCAAATTTCCAATTACAAATGCATGAAGGAATATGGGACCCTCGAACCCCCTGCCCCACAGGTAGTTATGTCAGTTCCTCAAAACTTCCCTCAACCCCCAGCAGTCTTGCATAACCGATTCTCCCATCACTACAAGGAGAAAACCTTCTTGCAAAGCTTTTACAGAACCTCCCCAAAAACTTTATTCCTTAGTTGTTTATAGCGGAGGTTGTTAGAAGAGGTGGGTGGCCAGAGGTTTTTGATAATGTTTTTTTTTAGTGCACCTTTAAGGACTATCTGCACCAGTGTGCATCAAAAAATATTGTATCGATTCTAAAGTGTTCAAACATGGTGTCACTATTCATAGCAGAGGGTATTAGTGGATGCGAGCAGTCGAACGTTTTTTGTGAACAATGTTTCTCAGTGCACCTATATGGTACATCCACCCTGGTGCTCAACTAAAACATAACAAACTAGTGCGTAGATGTTCAAATGAACTTTCATAAGTTATAAAAAAAAAACAAGCACCTATCAAAGTGGACCAGTACCATTGAATCTTATGTATTAGTGCGTACATAATGTCATATGGCACACAACGATATGGGTAAGTAAAAATAAATTACCAAACTGATTTTCAGTGTGAAACCTCATCCAGTGCTTCCAATCTCTCAAGAAAGCACTGGTGCTTACTCAATTTTCACAAAATCCATGTTTTTGGTGCTTCTTGATGATTTGGATAGCTCCACCTGTCGATATTCCACACATTTCCAATTTTTGAAAACTACCATGAATTTTCATTTCCTCTCAACGGTGGAACCATGCCTCCCTGGTACATAAGAGTCTAGGTAATTTTTTTATTACCTTCCCATTTCCATTTTCATGAGTTTAAAATTTGAATTTAGATTGAAATTTGGGACTTTTTTCAATTTTCTTTTTCATCTCCACATGGCGCACCATTTTGATTCAGCTCACCCCAACATGGTGCGCCCTATGCTAAATTCACAGTAAGCACCACCTTCAATAAATACAAGTTTTACATTAGCAATTGCTTCCACTTAAACAACCCAAATCCAGTGTGCTATAAAGGAAAATGCCTAGTAAATAACATGTCAGTTCTTTTCTAACTCGAAAGCACCGACACATTCCATTTAACCAATGCACGGTTAAAAAATGACACTTGAAATATAACTGAGTGGTGCAACCATTTTAAACAAATGCACTAGTGAAATTAACATAACCGCATCGGAACATATATTGACCGATTTGGCATTGCAGGGTATTTCCTTTGACACCTTGCGTATGGTGCTCTACAATTCACAATGCATCGTTAAACAAAATGGAATTGCTTCTATAAAATGGTTGTACCGGTGTGTTCCTAATAAAAAATCACATCGCTTGATTTGCAATGAATCAGTATAACGGAGTGGTACCCATACTGACACAAACCGCACCAGTACATTATATTATATGACACTCCACTAAACATTAAGTCAGTGCTCTGGAAACTATAGTGCATTGGTACTATCAGTTAATGAAAGCACATCGCCATGAACACATTTCATAAAAAATGGGTCGGCGATGTGTTTATATTAACCAAACGCATTGGGGCACTAGGGTGTTTTAGTGGAGACCCTGTAGTTGGTGTTCTCGAAAACATAATGCATAATTAAACAAAATGTCAGTGCTCTAATAGTATGGTAGAATCAGTCCATTTATATTAACACATCACACCACTTAAGTTGATATAAAAAAAATTCACTTGTCGGTGCGCATGGATCCAAACAATGCATCGGTAATGTAAAGAGCACGACACCAATCCAAATTTTCACAAATTATCAGCACATTTTGTCTTATGTTAAGCACTTCTATGATGCTATGAAATACACCAATTGAGATAAACTCACCAATGTGTTATATTAATCGAGCGCACTGCAAATTTTCTGAAACAAAAATTTTCCTCTGTGATGCATCAAATAAATAAAATGCACTAGTGATGTGTACTACAACACAATGAGTGAAATACATAACAATTTCCCATATCGATTTATTTTATGGGATGCCCCATTATCAATGCGTTATAATATAAATTCATCATAATCAACACATACAAATATACAATGGAGTGTCAGTGTGTTATGTTCAACAAAACACACTGGTGTGGTTAAGTGATTTGCATCGGGAAAAAAAAATTAAAAATTATCATTGCAGTGTGTCTTTTAAAACGCGCCCGTTAACGATGTGTAAAGAAAAAAACAATTGACTGGTTAAAATTGTTTGGTGCTCGAATGAACATAGAGATTCAGTGTATTTAATATAACCAAACGCACCGCTTGGTTTAACATTAACAAATTCTACTACAATGGTGCATTCCATAGAACCAATTTCCCTAAGTTACATAGTTCATATGTGAAATGGCATCACAGGTCATTTTGTATGACAACCCTTAACCGATGCGCTATATATCACAACGCAATGTTATAGATATTAGTGCTCGACTAACAATGACACACCAATGCGTTATATTTAACGCACCTTTGTTCAATGCCTTATATCTGATAGGGAGCACTGGAAGTAGTTCATATGTTTTTGTTAATACCATCGGTTACTTTTTCACTCTTTTTTTGCAAAAAGAAACTAATTTCATTTTTTGATAAATACAAATTAGTTATATATGTTTGTGTTTTATATTTAAAATTCATTTTTTCCCATATATATGTGCCTAAAAAGGATTTTATGTGAATCAGATACATCGATGATGTCGATCGCAGTAGCATCAGTAGCAACCAGAAGAAAAACAATTTAATTCACAAACTACATATGAAAACCTCCACAGTTAAATTTTGTGGAGGTTCTGCTTTGCGAAGGAAAAAACATAGGTCATCACTCTTCATTGCCTCTCATAATTTATTTCATGGACTCAATCCTCTACCACTTCATCAATGCTCTGCCTCACATCTCCTCCTTCACGAGTCGCTCAACTTTCTCCAAGATATTGTTCTTGTCATTCACGCAGCCATAGTATGAATTGGCATCAATTCGCATGTAGATCACATACCTACACCTCCTCTTTTTCTCCTTGAGTGGGCTTATCAAATATCTCCTTGAGGATTGGGAGGAATTTCGTAGCCCCAAAGTATTTGTAACTAGTGTTGGAGAAATTTCTATTTTCAGTACACTAGTTCAGTGGGAGTTAACTAACTAGTTCTATTTTAGACTTTCTAATTTTATACTATCACTATTATGCTTGCATTCCTAATTATAGGATGTCATTACCTATATGAGTGAAGATCACTCACTAATTGAACAAATAATAATATACATTGATTCTCATTCTTCATATTGTATCTCTCTTCCTTTTCTTCATAAGCTTTGTTTGGGTATGCTTTAGCTAGGTCTCCTATGCAGGTTTCCATGAAACACTGACATGGTATTAGAGTCGAGCTACTTGGAGCAACCCGAACAAGCCAGAAAAGAGAAAAAGATGATTTGAGTAAACCTATTTTCCGCAATCATCACACCCTATCCCTATCGAAAGGTGCGGCGATTGGAATCATCATAGCTTGTCCCTATCCCTATCGAAAGGTGTGACAATTGGAATCATCGCAGCATATACACAGCCAAGGTGCAACATATCCGCACTATGTTCTTCATCCTAGGTGTCACGATTCATCATCTTCACACTTGGATATTCTCTAGGGTGTGGTGATTCAGCAGCCCTCCAGAAAATTGGGTTTCTGCAGTAAAATACCCATATCTGAACATCCGCGATCTGGGTCGGGCTGAAATTTTGACCAGCGACGTATAACATAGGGATTCTCATGCTAACCCAAAATCTCCAAAAACCACATCATATTTTAGGAGATATAGTTGTTTTATCATATCTATAGCTGTCATAGAACCGACTATCATATCTCGAAATCCACGATCTAGGTTTTCAGGATCTTTTCAAAATAAATAACACGATGGAGGCAATGCAACTTCTTCAATAAATTTTGGTGATAATACTCACACCGTACAACTATTTTGAACGGAATTCAAAGTACGCATTCCAACTCAAAAGAAAAGGATTGTATAATTTGACGATGGCAACATAAACAAAACCTACATCAACGCTTAAGAAGACCATATGGGAGAACTGTAAGGATGAGGCCACGGGATTACTTCTTGAGTTAATTTCCACTGATCTATGGTTTCATGTTGCCACATGAAAGACTCCAAATGAGATATTGACCACCTTGGAAGGACTCTTTCGAAAGAAGGATGAGATCCGAGGTCATATGCTCAAGGTAGAGTTGAATACCTTAGACCCTAAAAATTTTGATAATATACATGATTTATTTACTAAATTTAAATATTTGATTTTGATCTTGGGTGAATATGGTATTTCCAATTCTACACAAGAGAAACAACTTATTCTAACAATCTTGGCCAAGCTAGGACTAGAATACGTTGTATATGTCTCCAATTTCCATTAAGGCATATGTATTTGTGGAACAAATTGGAAAATGCCTATGATGGCTTAATTCATTGAGTCTCTCACACAAAAGTAGACAAAACTCATACAGATGGGCCTCATCAAGAATCCCAAAGAATATGCACTCACCATGAATGATGGAAAAGGATCATCCAAAAAAAACGGGAAGGAGAAATAGAATGAGAAGGAGGGATATTCCAAACCCTTTAATGATTCTTCAAGTTCCAAAGACTCTTCAGATTCTAAGAAGAAGAAGAAGGGAAAGCAGTGCATTTACTACAATAAACCAAATCATGAAGAATCCACATGCATGAATAAACAGATTGATCTTATGGCACAAGAACTTCAATAGAACAACCTTGGAAACTTCATTCCAGAGGGAGTTAAGAAGTAGAATGAAGAAGATCATGCTCCTAAGAAAAGTAATCATCATTCCCTCGTTTCAATTAATTCCTCATCTTATTCATGGATTATAGATTCTGGTACATACCATCATATGGCAGCGAAAGAGGAAGTTTTCTCTTCTTTGAGTCCATGATCAAGACCCCCTATTCTCATGGGGGGTGATACTCCAGTAGCAGTAGCAGGAGAAGGGAGAGTGGATCCACAATGGAAGTTTTGAGAATGTTTTACATGTTACAAAGATTTCTATGAATCTTCTCTCAGTTTATCAGATCACTCAGAAAGATAAAAAAGTTGAATTTACATCTAATTTAGTTTCAGTAATTGACATGCATGACAATTCCATCATTGCAATTGGTGAGGTGGATCACAAGTCAAGGTTGTATAGATTCATTAAGTTTTATGATGATGACTCTTATTTTCTACTTACACATAAGGAGAGTACTTTGCATGCACCTCCATTGCAACATGCATATACTCTTGTGCTTCCATCAGTTTCAGAAATCGGAGATTATTCCATACACTCAGATTATGTACGTGGAAATAAGAAGGTAGTACAGCCAGATAAGAATCCAGTGTTGAAGCTTCAACATATGTCCAATAAGGCACGGTTCGCACTGTAGGAAGAAGATATCCTTGCAGGGAATCCATTCGATTCAAGGAGGACTTGATCTTAGCATGAGGAGCCTTCTCATGTACTTTTAGCTTCAGAACCTGCAATGCCCATGCATTGCTATATGATTCAATATTCTAATTCGCAACTCTATAGTGAGGATATGGGAAATCCATTATGGAAAGAATCCATGCAAAAGGAGTATGACTCAATCCTAAGGAATCAGACTTCGCATCTAGTTCCACTTCCACTAGAAAGGAATATTTTCAAGTGCATATGGGTCCACGGGATCAAGAGGTACAAGGATAGATAGGTTGCCAAAGGACTTCATCAGATCCATAAATATTTCTACATATTCATGAAGACTTTCAGTGAGCAGAAGTTTCAGACTTTTTGGGATCATCTTGACGTGAAGAACACAGTTTCCTAGCAGCTGTCATTTTATTCTTTTGATACNNNNCCCTCGTTCCTCATTTTTATTCAATTTTCATTAATTACATTGTAAATGAGTACCTAATATGGCCTAGTATTCGAGACTCATTTTTTACTCCATAGTGATGTTCATGGGGGGTGTTGGAGAAATTTCTATTTTTGGCACACTAGTTCAGTGGGAATTAACTGACTAGTTCTATTTTGGACTTTCTAATTTTATACCATCACTCTTATGCATGCATTCCTAATTATAGGATGTCATTTCCTATATGAGTGAAGATCACTCACTCATTGAACAGATCATAATATACATTGATTCTCATTCTTCATATTGTATCTCTCTTCCTTTTCTTGATAAGCTTTGTTTGTGTATGCTTTATCTAGGTATTTTGTGTATATTTCCATGAAACACTGAAAATTGGGGCCCTTTCATATGGTATCGGGCACATCAACTTTGTTCCCTTCCAATTTTCTCATCTTGGCCCCTACTTTGGCATAATTAGGACTACCAAGCTCTAGGATCGGAGCTTCCCAATGCCCCTTTGCCCTGTTCAACAAGAAAAAACCCTAGTGGATGTATTAATTATAACACAGTGTAAGCCTCAAGAATGACCTAAGTTCCATATTGTATATTTAATAGAATTTAAGAAGCGCATTTGGAAAAAAAAAACGATGATCCATAAGATTTGTCAGCATGCATTATCACTAAATATTGTGCATTTCCTTGGCCTCATCCTTCTCCTCCATTATATCCTCACTCATGTGCTTACTAAGAATCTCATCATGTTTCTTATTATCCACAACCATGTTCTCGATCTCTTTCTCATACTAAAGGGGAACACGGGCAACAAACTCTCACTCTCTTTGTTGTTGGTTTCCTTTGTCCTGCTCTCACAAATTTTTCTACCACATTCTCATCTACCTGAAATAGGATCGACTTAATAGAAATTACATCCCCACTCTTGATCATTAACCTAGCCTACCTCTAGATGGACTTTATCCTTTGCCACTCCCTCGGTGCTCTGGCTTGCATTTCCTACTCCAAGGGTCACTCGACTTTCTCCAAGATATTGTTCACGTCATCCCTGTCACCATAATAATTGGCATCAATTTTCTTGTGGATCACATACATAAACCTCATCGTATTCACCTCACAGGGCTTATCGAATATCTCTTTGATGTCTGGGAGGAATTTACCAACTGCACTTATACAATTGGTTGTTGGAAGATTGTAACATGTCATCTTCCAGCAATCAATTGTACAAGTGCAACTGGGAAATTCCTCCCTGACGTCAAAGATACATTCAATAATCCCCCCAAGGAAAATAAGAGGAGGTATAGGTATGTGATTTACAAATGAATTGACGCAAGTTCTTATGGTGATAGGTATGATGAGAATGGTATATTCGAGAAATTTGAGCATCCCACGGAGGAGGAGATGCAAGCCATAGCACTGAGGGACTGGCAAAGGATTGAGTTTATTTATAGGGAGGCCAGTTTGACAATCAAGAGCAGTGATTTTGTTGCCATTAATATGGTCCTATTCAAGGAAGATGAGAATCTGATAGAATAAATGGGAGAGTGTGACAAGGGAAACTAGCAGCAGAGAGAGTGACAGTTTGTTTCCCATGTACCCCTTCTATATGAAAAATAAATCGAGCGCATGTTTGTGGAGAAGAAGAAACTTGATGAGCTTCTTAGTAAATACACAGGTGAGGATTTGATGGAGGAGTAGGTTGAGGCCAAGGAAATTTTTAACATTTAGCGATAAGGCATGCTGACAAAGCTTGTGAATCATTAGTTGTTTTTCCAAATGTTCTTCTTAAATTATATTAAATATACAATATGGAGCTTAGGTCATTCTTGATATTGACATAGTGTTATAATTAAGACATCCACCAGGGTCCTTTCTTGATAAACAAGGAAAAGAAGCAATGGGAATCTCTGATCGTATAACTTGGTTGTCCTAATTATTGGTCCTAAGGTCTGCACTTGACTGCTAAAGGGAAAATCTAGGCCACCTCAAGTTTATAATGATTTTTTTTTTAATAAGTTTGTTTTGTTGATCAGCTTAAGGATAGGCTTCAAAGATAGTACTCTGGTTGGACAGGTCGCGCAGTATGAAAGTAGGTTCTCGTTTGCTAATCGTGTGGATATTAATAGACAATTGGGGATATGAAAAGACAAACACAGGAAACAACAACAATAAATGCAATGAATCACTTGCTATGTAAGAATAAAGACTTAAAATAATATCTTAAGACTTAGACAAATATCTAGATGCAAATCATTCAACAGGTTGCCAAATAGTAGATATTTTTCTAAACAATAGTTGTATAACAGGTTGCAGAATCAACAAAAAGATGAACTAAAACAATGGTTGAGAGAATAAGGAAATGTACATTGCACACATCACAATATTTGCATTCAAGACAAGATTAAACACATAAAGATTTGAGTAAGAGAACACAATTTTCATCAACATATATTCACTAGATAGATAACTTTATAGTCAAATGCACAGGTCTAGCCCTTATGTTGCTTCTATTCTTCTCCAAAAAATCAACACCCCTCTAAAACATACAGAAACTGCATATTTATAAGAGTTGCAGAGGCTCTCATCCATTTGGGACTGAGGCTTAACTCTATACTACCAATTGTAAAACAACTAATTAACTGAACTAAACACACGCTAGAGTATATCAAGGAATACTCTGAGATTGACTTAATCAAAACCGAGTGGTTATTATCATACAAGACCACTGATTGTCCTTGAAACTAAAAGTAACCATGCAATTAAACATCTGAAACATATGCTACAATGAAATAATATTGATGCATGTGTTGGAGTGAACTGAGATCTGACAGAAATGACCAAGAGTGACAGAACTGAGTTATGTATCGATCATGACATGCACACACGTTGTTGGAGGCAACTGGAGACAGCTGAAAGTGTTGTCGTGTCTTTCCCCCACTTATCTCTTGGAGAACAGAAGCAATTCATGTTATGTTTTTCTGGAGTTTGGACGTGTAGTTTCCCCATTCCTGGTTTGACACCCCTTTTAAACCCTTCAAATATGCAATAAATGTGGGTGAGCCACTTCAGAAATCCGTCATTTCGAGGTTTCGGAGCACAGAGGATGTGTATCCTCCAGAGGACAAAACCCTTGAAGTCATTAACCAACACTAATCACTTATTAACCTAATATTACCTTTAACCTTTAAATGTAATGACCTTGGACCTTCAAAATTTTGGCCCTTTAGAGAGTTCGGCCTGTGCTAAGTTAAAAAACTTTCGAGGTGGTAGGGCCCGAAGTGACGTGGTGCTCCAATGTCACATGATGCCATGGCTGCTGACATGTCACATAAGGTGAGTGACACATGTCACTCAAAAATGATCGGATGATGGGACCCCAATGACCAGAAATGAGTGCCACGTGTCAGGGCCAGATGGAAGCCACGTGTTGGTGCCAGATGCCTACCACCTGCCTTGACGGATGATTTCCACGTGCCTCGACACTTCGGGCTTCGGGAGTTTTGGATTTTGAAGCATGAAGATCTCCTTAAGTAGTACAAGCCTGAAGTGACATATCTAAGAAGGAGAGTGAAGCATGCTTTGGCACTTCGTAGCTTCAAAGGCTTCGACACTTTGGCATGGACACTTTGGAAGATTTGAACCAATGGAAAATTCAAATACCCGAAAGTCGAAATCGCTGATTCATTCATGTTAAACCCTGCATGAGTTCGAGACTTCAAATGTGCGAGAGCCGTTGATCTGCATCGACTATTGGATCTCCACCATTGAATATTTGACATGGTTGTTTGGCTTAAATTCTAAGCCCGAAATGGACTTCTTTGACTTTCTTCCTTTTTCTGCGGAAGCTTACTCAGCTTACAAAATACTTGTTGGACCTGGATTTCTCCTGCGCACACAAAAGACTTGGTTGACTTGTTGCATGCTCAATTAGTGAAAAATATAATGATAAGTATTTCAAAATCAAACTAGAACATGAAATCACCCTTCAAGAAAGCGAAAAAAGATGGTGCAAAATAAGTAAAGACGAGTAGGGGTCATGAAGCAGAGTGATTAAATAATGGAGAATAAGCTAAGCAAGCAACCACAAAACTCAGAATGGTAAAGGAGGGAAAAGGGCAGGAGTGCAGACCTAGGTTACAACATTGGCTCCAACCAAGGATAGCACTTCCCTATGAGGTGCTAAGAATAGTAGACCAGGTGCCTTACCTTTCAGAACCTCACTTTCACTATTTGTAACTTACATTTGTTTATGTTTGTCGAGAATGTATATCTTTGAAGTTCAAAACAGTAACTACAGCCCAGTTCCTTTGTTGGGATATGGAGTCTTTATTCAATATGAAACTTAAAACTGCAACTACACCCCAGTGCCTTTGTTGGGATATGGAGTCTTATTGTTGATCTACATGCAAACTACTGAAAAAACCAACATACTGAAAACAATATGTGAACTAAAAATTAACTACTCGAACTAAGAGCTTATTCTCCTACTACCTACTCTATTCAATTGAAAACCAAGTAATCATGTGTAATCAGATTTCCAGTGAAACCAAGAAACCATTTGACTAAGAACCATAACTTTGTGCATGTCATTGTTTAGAATAATCTAAAGAGGATATATCATATGCAACAAAAATTTATCATGCATCTCATACTCATGGCTGCAAAAGTTGATTATGCTAAAACTTACCACATTTGAGATTTTGGAAAAATAAGAATCCATCCATCTCACTATTGGATCTTGAAACTCATGAAAAGCCTCCAACTGGTTGAGCGGACAAAGTTGTTGTTGTGTGAGATCTTCATTATAAACAAGACTGAGTTTCTCMTGTCCTCATTGAAACAGCTCATGAAATTCATGTGATTCACAACCATAAAGGGTAGCAAAGCACCCTCTGTTCGTGCTCGAATCGTCGTCGGGTGAGCAAAAATGGGAGCACTAGCATGCCCTGTTGGGCTCAGCAAGGCAGAACAGGATGCTATAAATCAAAATGGGTTAACAGAGAATAGAAAACCAAACAGAATAAAATCTATCTAACAGTTGAAAAGCAAATAACATTACAACAATAAACAAAAACTTCAAATGTGAGACAAGGGAGTTCCCAATGGTTTCAAGGCTTGATCTATTAGCAAAAACCATAGCACACGCTGTAGAAAGGGATAATGGTTCCTCTTCCCTCCAGTGGAAGGTCCTTCGGGAATCCTCAATTGAATGACTTTCTTACAAAATGAACAGAGCAGAAATGGGTGGTGAGAGAACTCGGTATTACACAGCTGATGAACTGGTTATCAAAGGCTAGGCTTAGAAGCATCTAGACAGCGTAACTCTGCTTTGAATTCTCTGCTGAAACAATGAGCCTTCACGGTTATTTATAGCCATTTCCAGGAAGTCACGTAACTAGCTTCCAGTGTAAACACAGACCAGTTTAAGGTTCGCTTAAGCCATAAATTCGTCGTATTTGCAGAACCGACCCTGATCTGAGGGTCAAATCGTCTTGGCGGCCAGTCCACAGGCAGTCGGGAGGCCGACTTAGGAAATTAATGCACCGTATTAGCAAATGTGCGGCTTTTTGTATGGACAGGCGTGCGTCGAGCGCGCATGCGCTCGTTATACGTTTTTGTCCCGCGCATACGCGCGCGCACCCTACTGCTGTAAAGCGCCCTTCAATTTTTTGTTACTTTGTACAGTTTTTGACCCTTCTGGAATGCTGTGAACTTAATTCAATGCCATGAATGACTTCATTTCTATTTTGATGATGTGGAGTTCTTGTCACCATGTGTAGATGATGTGGAGTTCTTGTCGCCATGTGCAGATGATGTGGAGTTCTTGTCGCCATGTGCGGATGAAATTTCAGTGATAACAGATGCCCCCTGATGGATGAGGTTAGGAGCATACGTATAGCCGAAATCCATCAATGTTTCTTCTACTGAGACTGTTGTTGTAAGGGAAAGCAATAGTGGGACCCTTCGGAACGATCCGTTGGAGGAAAAAGGAACCGGTATCTCGATCTTTTGAGAGACGTGTATGAACCAATATACAACTGTGTACAAACGAGGTGGGCATGCCCCATGCTCGTGTGATGTAACTCTGAAAAAATATGACGGAAGTGTTGGTGTAGAAAACTGCAGCGCCCTCGGGGGCGGTAATGATAAAGGCAGAAGACAATTTTGAAAATGAACATACTCTGAATAACAGGCAATGGTCGATGTAATAAGCAGCGATGATGATGTGGGCATTGATGGCCCTACCAAGTTCATAGGTCTTCGGCAAATGACAAAAAGAACTGCAATAGTCGCAAAGTAAGACCCACCATAACATGAGAGAGTGTTGGCGTCGAATGTTATGGGGGCCAACGACAGCAGGAAGCAATGTTGTTTCTCCCTGTGTCGTCTGAGATCTCTCATTAATAGAGAATGAGAATCAAGATACTGT
>JASDQU011175639.1:0-20517 GCA_032191745.1 Picea mariana
GTCTAAGTGTCTTAACAATCTTTGATTACGTCAAAACTTTTATAATAAGAGACAATCAGTTTGACTTTGTTATCACTTGTGAGTCCGACTGCCCAAACACAACGGTATTGTTTTTTGATTCCGTATGCAGCCGAAAAAAAATATTTATATATTATATTGAATACGATCGAGTTCGAATTGATAAAGCTTTTACTGTATTCTATCTCTATCTAACTGTTCGAATTGATAAAGCATTTTACTGTATTCTATCTCTATCTAACTGTTCGAATTGATAAAGCATTTTACTGTATTCTGTTTCTATCTAACTGTTTTAAGTTTAGTTTAATATTTGGATATGTAGATTTGGGTGATTAATTTTGTATAATCAAAATACTTCAGAGTGTTTCAATAGTTATACAAGATTCGTTGTTTTATAAAAACAACAGTGTAATTAAAATCACTGAATCACCTCAGTGCAATCCAGCAGCAATAGAAACCAACAGTAAATGGTAGGAAGCAGAGCCGCAACTTAATAGTAAAGCATGAACGTATACAAGTTCAATCACTCAAATCTGGAGTTCCAACAATTTTTAACTGGATTTCAGTAAAAATTGATGGGAAAATATGCCTCCAAAAAATCAAACATTTGGATTTGAGTGATTGAGATTGTATAACTCCAGATTTGAGTGATTATGATTGTATAATTTCAGTTATTTCAGAGTGTTGAATCCATTTATGCACTCAAAAATGTAATTTAAATAACAGAAAATGGTAATTTCACCATGATATGCTTCATGTTTAGACAAAGCCTAAGATAAGCCATTCGAAATCTCCTTTATGATTAGTTTTAAATTAATTCCTTGAAATTCAACACCTCACACAATGTCTCAATATTTCTTCTACTCCTTGATTCCCAAAGCCCTGAGTTCCATGATAAGTTAGAAAATAAACAATAGTCAACAACTTTACTAAAACATATAACATATAAGCTCTCATGTTCTCATGTTGTGACATAGTTTAGTGATTAGTTGATTTGGTCTTTTTACTGATGGATAGTTGTTAGTTATCAAATATCTAGGGTTGTTAAATCTATATTGTAGAAGATTTATTTAAAAAAGTAGGACTCATGCCCCAATAAATTTTCTAGTGTTTTTCCTCATATTTGTCTCTTCTTATCAAATTCATCTATCTAGATTTGAGAAAAAAGTGGAACACCCAAAACCAAGTTTAAATAAGTCAACCATTTCAAAGTTCCAAAACCAAGTTTAAATAAGTCAACCATTTCAAAGGAACAAACCTTAGAAAATGCTTTATGAAGGTGAATCTAATCTTTTGTTTTATTTCCGGTTAAATAGTGCCAATTTTTTTTTATTTAGGGTGTAATTGAAGTTGTTTTATATATCCCCAAAGTCTTTTTGCATATTTCTCTAATCAAATTTTGTTATATTAAAAGAACAAAGTTAGGTTATCAATGAAAGTTAAATGAGGTTGAAAAAAAAGGGTGATTTAGGATTAAAAGAAAGGGACAAAGGTAAAAAGTTGAGAAATGATGAAATAACCTTGACACATTTTTAATGGCTTCAGCAAGTAATCTATGGAAAATAAAGGGATCTGTTATTGTTTGAAAGAACTATGAGTTCTAGTCTCTAGGATGAAAACCTTCTTGCAAGTCCATGAATGTTAGGAACCAATAGAGAATGGCTTCTTAGAGCCTAATCAAGCAACTTTGTAGGTTATCACTAATGGCAAAAGAAACAAGCTTGCATAATTGAGGAAAAAAGAGAACAAGGCCAAGTTTTGGATTCAGAGTTAAGTGGATAACTCGATTTTTCCCAAGACAATAGGAGCATCTAGTGCAAAGCAAGCCTGGGATATCTTGGAATTAAAATATCAGGGTAATGACAAAGTGAATATTGTGAAGCTTCAAACCCCAAGGAGAGAGTTTGAAACCTTAAATATGAAGGACACATAGAACATTGACCAGTTCATGACTACAGTGATGGGAGTTGTGAATCAACTCAGGATTCATGGAGAGAAGATTGATGATCAAAAAATTATTGAAATTTTTTTAGAAGTCTACCTAACAAATTTTAAATGGTTGTCATTTCCATACAAGAGTCCAAAGATCTATCTAAGCTGGCAGTCAAAGAATTGACATGTTCTCTTTTGTCCCATGAATCAAGAATTATAATGGAAGAGGAATCCTTGGAACATGCCTTCAAGAATCAAACATTCATTGGTAGAGGCATAGGAAGAGGAAGAGCAAACAAAGGAAGAGGTCAAAGAGGAAAAGGGAATCATCAAACGAAATGAAGAGCAACACTAGAACAGTTAGAACAATCAAATCAACCTAAATACTCTCATAATCAAAGGGGGAGAGGCAGAAGATGGGAAGAAAAATTGAAAGTCGAGAGTTACTATTATGGAAAATATGGTCACTATGAAAGTGAATGAAAAAATAAATAGTCGGATATGACCAAGGGCGCAGCTAATATCTCCAACACTAAATAAGGGATATTTGAGACAATGTTCATTTCATGTCAGATAACTAAATAAGATCACAACAATGATCTTTGGTTGTTGGACATTGGCTGCAACAATCACATGATCGGTAACAAAAAATTGTCTTTTAGAATTGATAATTCTATTTGATCTGAAATTACTTTAGGATATGATTATCATGTCAAGGCCTTAGGAAAAGGTGTTGTGCTAGTATTAACCAAGAAAAATGAGAATAAAAACAATACCGATGTCTTCTATGTACCCAATCTTCGACATAATCTAAGAAGTATAGGACAATTGAGTCAAAATGGTTATGATGTCAGATTCAAGGACACCACATGCACTATCTTAGATAAGCTACCTAGTATAATACTTGTTGCAAAGGTTCAAATGACCAAGAATATAATGTTTCCATTTGTAATACCCCTGTTTCCCCCAATTTGTAAATATATCTATAACTGGCCAAGAGACTATGGCAGACTAAATGTGTGTGAATGTTTGATTTGATGAACCTTTGTATAAAAGGGTCAAGGAATGAATTTTCTGTTATTAATAGAAATTGAATATGTGTTGCACAACTATTGAAAGGGGGAACGTTTGCCAAGATAGAGCATGTATTCTATGAGAGAGATGGTGAAGGGAAACCAAGAATGGTTGAGATGACCCTCAGTAGACCAATACCCACTAGGTATAATTGCTCAATAGTCTTATGAACCATAAATGAATTACCAGTCAGACTGGTAGTTGGAAGACCATCCTCAAGAGTTAATGAGAAGATGGGAAGGGTACCCATATGTAAGGCTTCCAGGCCTGACCACGAATTGCGATTCAGACCCATGCAACCTTGTTGAGGAAGGAAATAAAGGAGGTAATTTGGGGGAATAGAAAGATCTGCAAGATAATAGAGTAGAGAAAACACTCTCCTGAGAAGAGAAGAGAGGATACTTCGACTCTAGAGTTGAGAGGAAAAGATGAGCAGTAAGCTCGATTTTTACTGAAAGAAGCCATGGGTAGGGTTTGGCTAAAAGATGGTAAATGAGGTTGATGAGTAACTGAGGAAGTACTTATGCATACCTCCTTGCTTGAAGTAGAGAAAGTTGGTTGGAAATTTCCTTTTGGAGGAGGAGAGTAACCTCCGTCCCTGATTGTCGCTGAGAAAAGAGAAGGAATCTCTCTCAGAGCATCATGGTCTAGCTCAGGAGTCACGAGTGGTAAATCCGATAGGAGAGGTTGTTCCTATGGTTGGGAGGAAACAAGAACCCCTTTCTATAGTTGCTTCACATTTTCCAGTTCTGATAAGTATTTTCATACTCTATGTATTATATTGTATGTGATGATGAAATGTCTATGTTTATGATTCAATATTTCACTATTTGAACAGTTATTAGAAATGCTCTTTGGTTTTTGTAAACGGTTATATCTATATGATCTTTGATTTATCTTAGTATAGCTGCTAGAGAGTCATGGGATTTGATTTTGTAGGAGAGTCGGGGTAGGATCAACTAAAACACCTAAGTCTTGTCGATCCTTTGAATTCTCCTTAGAAGGAATGTCAAGTTCATCTCTGTGGGAGAAGGGTTTTTTCCCTTCAGACTATTCACCCATCTGATCGAGGGCTCATGCCCATGTCCTTATCCCCTTTGATGCAAAAGGGTTTGCGGTTAGCCCACAATATTTTCCAAGAGACCTATGTGACCAGGGCCTGGGAACCTTGTGCTAGTCCAAAAGGGGCAAGCTCTTTCGGCTTCGAGACTTCAAAACTTATGATTCCATAACCCTCAAAAATAGCCGAAGGCCGAAGTCGCAAATTGGTGAGGGCTTCAATATGTGGATCTAGTGTAGATCCCTCTCAGCCGTCAGATCATAATTAGGAAGGGAAGCATTAAGTGCTTCGACGAAGTCCTACTTCAAGAGAATAAGAGTGGTCTACCACCAAAAACTCCCAAATGTCGGAGTCACAAAGTAAATTGGGACCATTAAAAATGGAGGGACACGTGTCCAAATATCAACGATTATCGAGAGTTCCATGTATTTGGCGATATAAGGACACATGAGTTACCACATTGCTTTGCAAGCCTAAGTAAATCCTGGCCATAGATGCTAGGCCCACATGGCGATAGATCCAGCATGGTCTGGAGGGAAAGTTGAGAGATATACGCCAAAATCTTGAATGTCAAACTATTGAAGTGATGTGGACCGTCGATCTTTGGATCCTTCGGGATCCCTCTTAGTTGTCGATATAAGAAACTACCCTCGATTACTCAATCGATTGGGAATGTGTCATGGAGTGACATGTGGTCCTACTTGTCCATTTTAAAAGTTTGCCCATTGAACTAGGACCATTGGATGAGTTGGTACGTGGAAAGCGATCCTGTAGTCCAAAGACTTCATACTCTAGAGGATCCTGACCAAGAGCCTACAAAGTATGAAAACCGTCGAAGTCACGAGCGCTGAAACGAATCTTTACCCTTGATAGTATGAGGAAACTTGGCACCAGATTAGAGAGTCTCTATACTTATCTCTTCAAGGATTCACGATGAGAAGAGTTGGAAAAATATGAATCCCGGAGCCGCAAAGTAATGGGATACGTAGATCTATGTTTCTATGTGTGCTCTTACTAACCATGATATCGAAGGTCTGGGCAGCTATCAGTCCAAGAATATGTGGCATCCTGATGTCATTCAAGGTGATATGTACCCACATTACATGTGGCATGCATCACCTTGATATGGACGATGCACATACCCCTTATGCCTATTAGAGAATGACATGTGTCAACCCTTATGGAGGACACGTGTCACCCTTGGCCCTTGCTGCGTGTCATCTTCTGGTTTGTGCTTGCCTGGCCAATGTGGTTGATGATATGTTTAGGATTCCAAGATTTTAGATAACTTTGGGAGTTCGAAAGATGTGGGGAGTGGTACAATATAGGAATTTCCAGCATAACACATCGAATGTCGATCGTCGAAGGGAGAAGTATACATGGAAATATTTCTGAAGTTTGAGAGTTTTGGGCGTAGTATGGTAAAGGATGGTATGATGAGGATCATCAATTTTTGAACACCGAAAGTCTGATGGCAATCTTTGATTGGTGAATCACCGAAAATGTAGATAGAATACCGTCAATTTTTTACTGTCAAACGTCAAGCGTCGAAGGCCCCCTTTTTAACTGTAGGATCTTGACAGAGGACGTGGACCATTGATTCCCTCCGTTGTTTGGCAATTTGGGAATTCAACAACACCATTGGAACTCCCAAAGTCCGAGAGTTCCGAAGTGTCGAAAACTTTGCTAAGGAGACTCTTAGCTCCCATTTTTCATCCCGAGGTCATGAGGAGGACCCTGCTAGCTGGTTTAAGTGTGTAGTGGGAGATGTAAAATTTGGGGAAGCAAAAAAAGAGGGTTTTTCTTAGTAAGGAACCGAAAATGAACCAAGGAAAAGAGAAAATTTGATGCCCCATCCATAGAAATGGTATTTAATGGGTTGGGTGTGTTATAATTTGGTATCAGAGCATGACAACAACACTTAACCTACTTGGGCTCATGCACGAGTCACATAAAAATACTATTAGAGAACTTATGGGGAAACACCCTACCTTACCCCCCTTCTATAAGAAACTTGTCTGAACCTCTATTGAAGAAAGGAATGAAACCTTCTACAGTTGATAGATGCTTTGGAAGTCTACACCGTAGGTTGCTAATGTTTCCAAATAAAGAACTGAATTCACCTTTCAATGATATGTGTTGTTCATGAATTGGTATATTAGTAACTAACATTTTTTTTTTATCATCACTCAAGTAGTCAGTGAACAATGAGAGAAATACAATGTAAGGATGGTGACACATCAGAAGTTGGGGGAGATATCCCACAATAGAGAGGAAGAATCTGATGAAAGGAGCGTGGTGGAAACCCCCCCATATTTGGCTGAAAATATAAGAATCCTCATGGAAGAATTACAGATTTATAAGGATGACAATGAAAGGTTGATCAAGGATAAGGAAAAACAAGCTAAAATTAATGCAGTCCTACTGCAAATTCTATTATATATACAAAGGAAACTACAACATGGACCAACTTCTAGTCATGTGGACATGCATCATACTAATAAAACTCCAGGTACACATGAGATACAGAAGCATGGTCCTGAAAGTGGCCACACCAGGAGGAGCACCTCAAGGAAGGCCCAACATGGAGCCAAGAGACATTCAATGGAATATTCCTCTGGTGAGGACATTGGAAACTCCAAGGACTCTTCTAGTGGAAAAATTAGTTACCATTCTCAGACGAGGGGAAAGAATAGGAAACATTCCAAGAGTCATGACCCTGAAGAATTCAAGAAAGCCAAACCACCCACCTTCGATGGAGAGATTAAGAAGGGGGAATAAGTAGAAGTTTGGCTACTTGGCTTGAAGAAGTTCTTTAGATTCCATGACTACTATGAAAACTTAAAGGCTTGGATAGCCATTTTCAACCTGAATAGGAAAGATTCCATTTGGTGGGAGGACATTAGGAATGTGAAAGGAGTCCATGAGAAGGAATTTTCATGGAAAAACTTAGAGGAATACTTCAATAAGAAGTACATGCCATAAAAGTACTTTGATGGAAAGACCAAGGAGTTCTATGAACTCAAGATGGGACAACTCACCATAGATGAGTATATCAACAAATTTCTCAAGTGGATGAGGTATGTTCTCTACATTAGGGATGAAAAGTTAAAGATCCAATGAATTATTAATGGATTACCTCAGTCCTAGTGGGACACAATTGAATTTGATGATCCAAAGACCTTAGAATATATTGTTCGAAAAGCAAGCTATTGACATGAGAAATTCAAAAGTAAGATAGAACCACATGAAGACTGGAAGAAGAAAAAAAACTCGGGATTTAAGAAGAAGGGGTTTAAAGCCTTGAGATTTAAGAACCCTAGTAAGAGCTCTGGAATGAGCCTTCCAGCCAAAAGTGTGTATCAACAAAATTTTCCATCCCAGAGTGGAAATAAAACATTCATAGTATCTCCAAGTAAGATTGATCACCCGAAGAGAGAACGCTTGAAATGTTGGGTTTGTGCAGAGGAACATCTACTGAGGGACTGTCCGCATAGGAAATAGAGCAATGGGAGGGTCTACAACATCCAAGAGGCTACCACAGTCAATGATATGGCTAGGATCCTGCCACAAATTTATGTAGCCTTGTATAATAGACAAGATGGCCACCAAGCTTCAGTGGTGGACATGGAAGGTATGATTTCCAACCATCCCATTTCCATTTTAATTGACCCTAGTTCTAATTTGAGTTATGATACCCATCAAACTATTGAGAAATGTAAATTGCAACAAGTTAAACAAGTTAAATCATGGATGGTACAACTAGCCATTAGAACCAAAAGAAAAGTAACAATGGTCATACCAACATGCCAATTTGTTATGAGTGGGTTTCCCACCAAGCGAACCTAAACATACTTCCTCTAAGATCTTATGACCTGGTGATTGGCATGGACTGGTTGGCTTCCCACAAAACCAAGTTGGACTGTTATAGTAAAAATTTGGAGTATAAAAATGAAGAAGGAAGAAGGGTAACCCTACAAGGGATTCAAAAGCTTGTCTCAGTGAGACAAGTATCAACCATCCAAGTGAAGAAGTATTATAGAAAGGGATGTCCCTTGTATGAAATGAAAGTACTAAACTCTGTTGAGAATGACAAACCCATCCTAGAGAACCATCCCATATTAAGAGAATATAATTATGTATTACAAGAAGAGGTACCAGGTCTATCTCCAAGAAGGGATATCGACTTTTCCATAGAAGTTGTACTAGGAGAAGTGCCAATGTCTAGAACACCCTATAGAATGAGTACACCAGAGCTAGTTGATCTCAAAATACAACTGAAGGAGATGTGGGACAAAGGCTACATTCAACCTAGTGTGTCTCCATGGGGAGAACCAGCCTTGTTTGTGAAAAATAATATGGCACACTCACATTGTGAATGGATTATAGACAACTCAATAACATGTACATCAAGAATAAGTATCCTTTTCCATGGATATGTGACTTGTTTGACCAATTAATGGGTGCTACCATATTCTCCAGTATTGAATCGAGGTCTTGATACCATCAGGTCCAAATTAAATATGAAGACATACACAAGACAACCTTTAAGACAAGATATGGTCACTATGAATTTGTGGTGGTGCCATTTGGGCTTACCAATGCACCAACCACTTTTATGTGCTTAATGAATAACATATTCAGGAAGTTATTGGATAGGTTTGTGTTGGTTTTCATTTATGATATCCTAATATATTCCAAGAATATGGAAGAGCATGAAGAACATTTCAAGCTAGTACTCTAAGTGCTAAGAGAACATCAACTCTATGCTAATCTTAGTAAGTGTGACTTTTTCCAGAAACAAGTCCATTACTTAGGCCATGTTATTTCTGAGGAAGGAGTGGCAGTTGATCTTGACAAGATTAAATCCATCATGGATTGGCCTACCCCAAAGGATGTATATGATATCATATCCTTTATGGGCATGGCAGGATACTATCGGAGATTCATAAAAGGATTCTCCAAGATTGGTTTCCCAATCACCTCCCTTAAGAAAAAAGGGGTTAAATTCATTTGGACATTATAATGTGAAGATAGATTTCAAGATATGAAATACCTTCTAACCAATGCGCCTATGCTGAAGATTGTACACCCAAAGAAGGACTTCCTTGTGCGTACATATTCCTACAAGGAAGGGCTCAGAGGAGTCCTCATGCAAGAAGGACATGTGATTTGCTACGAATTCATAAAATTGAATGAGCATGAAGTCAATTATGTGACAAATAATATGGAATTGTCTTCCATAGAGCATGCCTTAAAAAAGTGGAGGCATTACCTTTTAGTTATAATATTTGTACTTATGACAAACCATAGTGGGTTAAGGTATTTGTTTGACCAACCAAAACTCAAGGTGAGACAAGCTAGGTGGATGGCTATCCTTAGTGAGTTTGATTTTGAAATAAAACATATCAAAGGAAAGGAGAATATGGTGGATGATTCCCTTAGTATAAGTATGAAAGTAGTTCACTTGGAAGCTGTAAGCGCCATTGAATCAAACATCAAAGCGAGGGTCAAAACTGCACAAGAAACATATGCATTTTCCAAGACCATGACATTATACGTAAATCAAGATCCCACAAGGATGAAGTATGAAGGTTATTAGATGCTTAATGATGACCTTCTGACTTACAAGGGCATATTATACATTACAAATTGTGACAAATTGAAGAGGTTCATAATGGATGAACTACACAAAAGACCATATACTGGTCATCCTGGTTATCAGAAAATGATCACGACCACTAGGAAACTATTCTATTGGCCTAGACTAAAAAAGGACATAGTTGATTACTTGGATAAGTGTCTATAATGTTAGAAAGTCAAGGCAGAGCATCAACACCTAGCAGGGTTTTTGCAACCCCTACCAATTCCCAAATAAAAATGGGAAACCAACTCCATGGAGTTCATCACATGATTACCGGGATCAACCAAACAAAACGATGTCATCATGGTAGTTGTGGAAAAACTGAGCAAGGATTCTCACTTCATAACCATCAAGTCAAATTTCAAGGCAATAGATATTTCCAACATCTTCATGAAAGAGATATTCAGACTGCATGGCATGCCTAAGAAAATTATATCCGACAGAGATACAAAGTTTACTTCAAACTTTTGGAAGTCTTTGTTTGTTGGTTTTGAAAAACATTTTTCTTTAGTACAACCTATCACCGTCAAATTGATGGGAAGACAGAGAGGGTAAACCGAGTGTTAGAAGACATGTTGAGGGTGCATGTAATGCATCAAACCAAGAAGTGGGAGGACTACCTACCACTAGTAGAATTTGCTTACAAAAATGACTATCAAGAGTCATTAAAAATGAGCCCTTTTGAAACCCTCTATGGAAGGCAATGCAACATTCCAATCAGCTGGAACAACCCAATAGACAGAGTTACAATTGGGCTAGATATGCTAAAGAAAATGGAACAAAAAGTGATTCAGATCAGGAAAAATCTGAAGATAGCCCAAGATAGACAAAAGAGCTATGCAGACATGAAAAGGACTCCTAGAGAGTTCAAAGCAGGGGATCATGTGTATCTTTGAGTTATATCCAAGAAAAGATCTTTGAGGATGGGAGCTTGTGTCAAGTTGGAAGCTCGGTATTGTGGACCCTTTGAAGTTTTGTATAGAGTGGGACCAGTAGCCTATCGGCTAACACTTCCTCCCACAACGAAGGAACATAATGTTTTCCATGTTTCTTTATTAAAGAAGTAACTACATGATTCTAATTATATTATTGATTGGTCTATGATTCAGGTGGAACTCGAGGGAGAATTTCTACCATAACCTTAATACATAATAGATAGGAAGGAAACCCCATTTAGGAACATAACCATTGCACAGGTCAAGGTACAATGGGAACACTTTGGCCCAGATGAGGCTACATGGAAAATGGAGGATACCATGAAACATGCATATCCATTTTTATTTACTTTTGCATACGCAGAGCACATCGACATATAAAACATTAAGCACGATGTTCCTTTAAGGGGGAGGGGACTGTAATACCCCTTCTTCCCCAAGTTTGTAAATATAACTATAATTTTACAAGAGACTATGGCAGACTAAATGTGTGTGAATGTTTGATTTGATGAACCTTTGTATAAAAGGGTGAATGAATGAATTTTTTGTTATTAATAGAAATTTAATATGTTTTGTACAACTGTTGAAAGGGGGAAAGTTTTCCAAGATAGACCATGGATTCTATGAGAGAGATGGTGAAGGAAAACCAAGAATGGTTGAGATGACCCTAAACAGACCAGTACATATTGGGTCTAATTGCTCAATAGTCCTCTGACCCAAAAATGAATTACTAGTCAGGCTAGTAGTTGAAGGCCATCCTCAAGTGTTAATGATGAGATGGGGTAGGGTAACCATCTGTAAGGCTTCCATTCCTGACCATAAATTGGGATTCATACCTATGTAACCTTGCCAAGGAAGGAAATAAAGGAGGTAAATCTAGGATAGAGACATATCTGCAAGATAGCAGAATAAAGAAAACATTGTCCTGAGAAGAAAAGAGAGGATACTTTGACTATGGATTTGAGAGGAAACAATGAGGAACGAGCTCGTTTTTTACTAAAATAAGCCACAAGTAGGGTTTGGCTACAAGTTGATAAATGAGGCTGATAAGTGACTAAGGAAGTACTCGCATAGGCCTCCTTTATTGGAGTAGACAAAACTAGTTGGCAATTTCATGTGGGAGGAGGAGAGAAACCTTCGTCCCTAAATGTCATGGAGAAAAGAGAAGGAATCTCTCTCAAAACATTATGTTCTATCTCGGGGGTGGCCAGTGGTAAATCCGATAGGATTGGCTGTGCCTATGGTTGGGAGGAAACATGCACCCATTTCAACAGTTTCTTCACATTTTCCAGTTTTGATAAGTATTTTCATACTCTATGAATTATATTGGATGTGATGATGAAATGTCTATGTTTATGCCTCAATATTTCAATATTTGAACATTTATTAGAATTACTATTCGGTTTCTGTAAACTGTTATATCTATATGATCTTTGATTTATCTTAGTTTAGCTGTTAGAGAGTCATGGGATGTGAGTTCGCAGGAGAGTTGGGGTAGGAGCAACTAAAATGCCTAAGTCCCGTCGATCCTTTGAATTCACCTTAGCGTGAATGTCAAGTTCATATCTGTGGGATAAGGGTGTTTTCCCTTCATACTATTCACCCATCTGACTGAGGGATCATGCCTATGTCCTTAACCCCTTTGTTGCAAAAAGGATTTTCGCTTAGCCCACAATATTTTCCAAGAGACCCATGTGACCAGGGCCTGGGAACCCTATGCTAGTCCAAAAGGGGCTATCTCTTCTGGCTTCAGGACTTCAGAACTTGTGATTCCATAATCTTGAAAAATAGCCGAAGGCCAAAGTCGTGAATTAGCAAAGTTCATCGATCTAGGGATCCAATGTAGATCCCTCCCACCCGTTAGATCGAAATTAGGGAGGGACGCCTTAAGCGCTTTGGTGAAGTCCTACTTCAGAAGAATAGGAGTTGTCTACCGCTGAAAACTCTCGAAAGCTGAAGTCGCGGAGTAAATCGAGACCATTGAAAATGGAGGGACACATGTCCACAGACCAACGATTATCTAGAGTTCCAGGTATTCATCGATATAGGGACGCACGAGTTAACTTGGAGCTCTACAAGCCAGAGTAAATCATGGTCATAGATGCTAGGTACATGTGGCAATTACCCAACCGATCGGGAATGCATCCTGGAGTGACACATGGTCCTACTTGTCCACTGTCAAAGTTTTTCCGTTGAACTAGGACCTTTGGATGATTTGGTATGTGGAAAGAGATCCCGTAGTCCAAAGACTTCGTACTCTGGAGGAACTTGGCCAAGATTCTATGAAGTGTGAAAACCACCGAAGCTGTGAATGCCAAAATTAATCTCAGTCGTTGATAGGATGAGGACACTTGGCACCATATTAGAGAGTCCAGAGAATTAGATCTTCAAGGATTCACAATGAGAAGAGTTGGAAAAATTTGAATCTCGGAGCCACGAAGTAATAGGATTTGTAGATCTATGGGTCTACGTAATCTTTTAATGACCGTGAGATTGAAGGTCTGGCCAATTATTAGTCCAAGATGATGTGGAATCGTGACGTCATTCAAGGTGAAATGGACCCACATTACACATGCCATGTGTCACCTAGATATGGACGTTGCACATACCCCTTATGCATGTTAGAGAATGACACATTTCACCCTCTATCAAGGACACGTATCACCCCTGGCCCTCGCTGTGTGTCAGTGTCTAGTTTGTACCCGCATGGCCAACATGGTTGATGAAGTTTTTGGGATTCCATGAGTTTTGATAACTTCAGGAGCTTGGAAGATGTGGGGCATGGTATAATATAGAAAAATCCAACATAAAACACTAAACATCAATCGTCGAAGGGCCAAGGCTATGTGGTGAGATTTCGGAAGTTTGAGATTTTTGGGCATAGTATGGTAAAGGATGGTACAATGAGGATCTTTGATCGTCAAATGTTGAAAGTCCGATGGTGATCGTTGATCACTAAATCACCGAAAACATAGATCGAAGGCCGCTGATTGTCGACTACCGAATGCCGAAGAAGGAACGTTCAACCTAAAAGGCCGAACGCTGAAGCACCCATTTTTAATCATAGGATCTTAGCGGAGGTAGTGGACTGTTGATTTCCTTCATTGTTCGATAATCTAGGAATTCAACAACACTGTTGGAAATCCTGAAGTCTGGGAGTTCTGAAGTGCCAAAACCTTCACTAAGCAGACTCTTAGCTCTCGGTTTTCAGCCCAAGGTCATAAGGAGGACCCCTTTAGCTGGTTTAAGCATGTAGTGGGAGATGTTAACTTCAGGGAAGTGGAACAAGAGGGTTTTTGTTAGTAAGGGACCAAAAATGAACCAAGGAAAAGAAACAAATTGATGCCCCATCCCTAGAAAGGGTATTTAAGGGGTTGGGTGTGTTACACCATTGAATATAAGAAGTGTAAACATGTCACAGTCATATGCATAAAATGTATCAAGCACATATAAGACTTGATTGTGGCATCTTAACTATAGTCACCTACCTTTTGGGATTCTTAGTCTCTTGCAAAAAGAGTCAATGGTTAAGGGAGTGCCTATATTGAATGAAAATGCCAACCCTTGTGAAAGTTTCTATATTGGAAAACATCAAAGAGACAATTTTCCAGCAGTCTCCTACAGAGCCAAAGATAATATAGAATTAGTTCACACAAATTTATGTGGACCCATGCAAACTCAATTCATTTATGGAATTTTTTATTTTCTAACGTTCATTGATGATTTTTGTAGGAAAGTTTGGGTATATTTCCTCAAAAAAAATTTATACATTCTCAGAGTTCAAATAATTTAAATTTGTAGCAGAAAAATAGTGTGGAAAATATGTCAAAGTACTTAGGTCAGACAGAGCAGGAGGGTATGACTCAAAGCAGTTTGCAAGTTTTTGTAGACAACATGGAATTAAAAAGTAGTTCACCACCAAATATTTTTTTGCAACAGAATGGAGTGGCTGAAAGGAAGAATCACACCATCATGAACATGGCAAGGAGTATGATCAAATCTAAGAATCTATCCAATGATTTTTGGGCTGAAGTTATTGCTTGTTCAGTCTACATACTAAATAGATCTCCAACAAAAAATATGAAAGATAAAGTTCCTCAAGAAACATGGAGTGACACAAATTCAAGTGTCTCTCCAAAATGTTTGGTTGTATATCCTATGCACATGTTCTAGAAGATATAAGAAGTAAACTTAAAAACATGAGTGAAAAGTGCATTTTCATTGGGCAGAGTGAAAAATCCAAAGCCTACAGACTATATAATCTAGTCATCATGAAATTTGTGGTGAGAAGAGATGTAAAATTCTTCGAGGACAAATCTTGGAGTGACCAAGAAAATGAAATAATGGACAAATGAAATCCATTACTCCAAATAGATGAACATGTGGAAAGCTTTGGACAACAAGTACCTCCACCAATACTTCCAAGGTTATAGGTGCAAAGACAAGAAGAATGGTCTAAAAATAGTTTTTCTTCCAACAATGATTCAATAGGTTCTATGAGAAATCAAAAAACAAGGAGCTTGAGGGAAATCCATGAGCACTTGGATGACATGGATCAACCACCTCACTTTGCCTTGTTAGATTATCGTATCAACCTAGTTATTTTGTAGAGGCAGTGAAAGAAGAACATTGGGTATGGGATATGAATGAGGATATTGAAGCTAATGAAAGGAATGAGACATGGGATCTTGTTCATCTCCCAACAAATAAAACCAACATTGGTGTTAAGTGGGTTTACGAGAAAAAAGTGGATGAGAAAGGAAAGGTAGAAAAATATAAGGCAAGGATATTTTCCAAAGGGTTTTCTCAGTAACCCGTATTAACTATGGTGAGACCTTTTCTCTAGTAGAAAGGTTGGATACTATTAGAGTTGTGATAGTCATAGAAGCCCAAAAAAAATGGCCAATTTACCAAATGGATGTGAAGTCGACCTTTTTGAATAAAAATTTAGAGGAAGAGGTGTATGCATATCAACCACCAAGATTTCATGTAAAATTAGAAGAGTATACAGTGTACAAGGTGAAGAAAGCCTTGCATGGATTGAGTTTTAGAGACATCATGTAGGCATTGTCATTGTTGAATAATGTAACAATTGAGATTAAGTGGGAGTGTTAAAACACATAATATCTCTTATTGAATGAGTATGCATAGATTAGTTGGTTGGGTGATTAGTTGATTTGGTCCTTTTTCTATTTATGGATAGTTTAAAAAAAAATGTTAGTTTTGACTGTATCAAACCTTTAGGGTTCCTAAATCTCTATTGTAGAAAATATATTTAATAATGATAAGGGAAATCCATACCACAATAAGTTTTCCTTTGCTTTTCCTCATATTTGTCTCTGCTTATCAAATTAACAATAATAAAATTAAATATATTTCATGATAAAAACACCAAACATAACAAAAATGGAAGAAATAAACCAGAACAAAGAACCATGAATTTTAAGTGGAAAACACAACATTGCATTCTATATATATATATATATATAAGTTCTCATACAAGAAGGTAGAAAAATACCATTGGCACAATACCATGGGCTACCAAAAAACCATTCCCGCCGAAAACCATTGCAGTAGTCTAAATTCATTTGACTCATTCCCTAAGTCAAGGGTAACATTCTAGAGAAGTATGAATAAGTCATAGAAAAGATTATATTTTATTTTATTTTGTCTCACCTAAAACCTATCACTTAGACCAAATAAAAGCTTGGGTGAATATTTTTTCTTTTTTTCTATATCTTTGCTACATCCAGTCCCAAAACACCTTTCATCATATTTACATCATGCCAACCAAGGTTCTATAGAACTCGTTCTTGTCCCTTGGAAAAATCTTTGTTAACATATCACTTGGATTGTTTTCTCCAACTATAGCATCCCATCATTTAGTACTTGGTGGATCCAATGATATCACACATTAATGTGACTTGTCTTAGAATGCAAGGTGGTATTTTTAAGAATATGGCTTGCACTTTGGCTATCAAAATTTTGTACACATTTTTCTTGTTGTAGACCTAGTTCCTACAAGAACCTCCTCATCCAAATCACTTACTTGCATGCATTCATTATTGAAATATACACATCTTCTATTGTAGAAAGAGCCACAACCTTTTTCAATCTATATACCCATGAGACTGGAGCCCCTGCAAAGGTATAGATATATCTTATGGTGGATTTTATAGAATCCACATCACCTGTGTTGGTTATGGAGCGTGATTATCTTCCTATTTCATAGGTCTTTGTTTTCAGCCATGTTTATACCCCATGAAGATTGTACACCCCAGAATAATGTGCACCCCTCCACGTGGAAGGGGGGTTGCAGGGGGGGTTTTCCCCCTCGTGGGGTCCGAGGGAAAGAGGGCCCTTGGTGGGGGTTCAGGGGTGAAGCCCCTGAAGGAACATTTTCCTTGTAAATGTATATTATAATTTCAAAGTAAATATGGACCGTTCATTATAAGGTCACAGATCTGATGGTAGAAGTTATGTTAGGTTTTTTTTTCCCTAGAAGGAAAATCCCTTTTATGAGGGAAATGTATTGTGGCTATGCATCATTGCGAATATTGTATTTTGAGAGAGGATACTAGGAGAGAAATCAAAGGAAGTTACAGTGGGTGTGTTGTAGGTTGTATCCCTTCATTTTGTTGGATAATAAAAAGGAAGGACCTGACGATTTCTATGGTGGATGTAGCACACATTGGGCGAACCGCATATATCTGTATCTCTATTGTATTGTGTATCTTCTATTTTTTATTTCCTCATTTTTTTTGTTTTCTTTCTCTGTGATCCTGTGTTTCTAACAACTAGTATCAGAGAAAAAGTTAACTCATAGGAAAAGGGGGTTCTTGGTTCAAGTGGGAGCAATGGCAGAAGATGGAAAGTTTAGGGTCGATAAATTTAACAGCCAAAACTACCAGTTATGGAAGATGCAGATGGAATATTATTTATATCTGAAGGATCTATTCCTACCATTGGGTGGAATATAAAAGAAGTCCATGGTCATGAAGGGTAAAGAATGGGAGGTTATTCAGAGAGAGGCACTAGGAATGATACGACTGATCCTAACAACATCAGTGGATTTCAACATTTTGAAAGAAAAAAACAACGAAGGATTTGATGGATGCATTGGATAAACTATAGGGAGAATCCTCAACATCCAATAAGGTATTTATAATGAAGAGATTATTTAATATGAATATGTGATAAGGTGGGTCTGTTGCACATCGTTTAAATGAATTTAATACGGTTACTAATCAACTAAGTTCTATAAAAGTAGACTTTGATTATGAGGTTAGGAGTCTTCTAATGTTGTTCTCATTGCCAGAAAGTTGGAACGACTTGGTCATGGTTGTAAGTAACTTTGTCTTTGGTTCAAACAATTTAAAATTTGATGATGTTGTTGGTGTTATCCTTAACAAGGAAATGCAATGGAAACGTACAGGTGATACATCGAGTAATGTGTTAAACATGGTGATGGATACCCCCAGTCACTCTTTGGGATCGCTTGACCTCCCTGTCTAAGGATCATCCAATTCGGGAGTTGGATCAACTCGCAGGTTCCCACAAAACCTTCAATTTAACTTCCACATGCCTATTCCCTCTCTTTTTGGGACTAAATTGCCTTTTAGAGGGTTTTGAAAGGCCATGGTAGAAATCCACATGACCCTGGGCTTAAAAACATGGGTCAATTCTCCAACCTCCCAAGAATGTGGGACTTTAGAGCCTTTGAGCTTTGGGAGTCTCAGCAGATAAATAACATGCTCCTCCTGAACATCGGATTAGTAGAGCATTGAACTCCGTATGGGATCAATATCTCTATATCTCCACAGAGATCTATTGTTGATAAAGTCTTCAGTTATCCGAGATTTGCGATCTTTCAAAGAACCTCCTTCCTAATCTCCTGGAGTAGCTGACTGGTGAAAAATGTCAGCGACAGATCAATGGCTCCCAGACTTTAATAGACATAAGACCTTGATTTTTTTCAGGCTTTAGTAGTTTGGGTGGTTTCCCGTTGTATCTCTTTGTAACCCTATGAAGGTTGAACTAGCGGAGTTGAGATCAGCCCTCCACGTGCCCCTTCATTGATCAACGAACAAGGCTCACTCTAGCCTTTGGGCCTCTGGGAACCTATGCACCAACCACTTCAAAAATCCTCCAAAGTTCTTGATCCCCGAATCTCTTGATCTGACAATGGGTGTCCTCAACGATGGATGACCTCGATAAAATCCATTCTTTGGGTCTCTGGGGTCTTGCAAATATCAACACCTTCTTCCTTCCACAATATGAACTCCATAATTATGATCGAGAATATCAAAGGCTCTTCTCCTTCAAGAAATTAATGATCATGATGAACTATGGGGATCCGGACTCTGGGAGCCCTAGCTCTTCCAACTTACTATCCCTCTGAATGTTGAATTTGTGAAGGGCCTATCCTCCTGCCACATGTCTACTCAAATCAACAACTAGGATAAATTCTATCCTTCGGTACTCTATAAGTCTTTCACCCTAAAATATTCACTCCTAATCTCGTCCAGAGTGCTAGTCCTTCGGAGTTCAGGATCTCCTTCCACGTGTCCCTCAAACTAACGGTTCTGATCTTCGTCGCTCTTCGTAGCTTCAAAATATTCTCCCCACTGCACTGTATAACCTCCTCCTTCTGGAGTGCTAGTTCTCCAGACTCACGGATTTTCTATCATGGGCTCCTTTCGATTAACGACCTATATATAATTCGGGCTCTGGGAGTTCGGTAGTCCCCATTCCTTTGCGCTCCAAAACTCCTAAATGTGCGAAGTCCAAAGGACTTCCACTGTTATACCCCATGAAAATCCACCATATATTATGGATGTCAACTCTTCTATGACTTTCCGAATGGATCTCTCCCATTGATCTACAGTCCTTGCTAGCTCCTCCTCTAGGTTTAGCGTGTGACTTCTGTCGAACGTGTGAACTCTTCATGACTCACAGATTTATCCCCCGTGCTACTTCTCCATATCTAACAGACCTGGATTATTCTAAATGCTCCTGAGATAATATTCATCACTGTCCCTCCTGAGCTTGTCCACTTGAGGTGATTCAAACCTCAGATGCCTCCTCTGAACACTTCGACCTGTTTGGACGCAGAAAAAATTCTAAGTCTCTTCATCACAACACTTGTGACTGCTATCTCTTTTGAGATTTGATATTTGAAGGGTTTTGAACCTTAGGGCATGCCTTGCATTGTTTCTCAAACATGAAGGACTTCTCTGTGTGCATTCCTTTCACTCACCTTCCTTATAAATTTTCAACACTTTTTATCAGTTCAGGCCCTATGCACTCCTTGCAAGTGTCTTTCACAGATAAATTATACTTGATAGAGTATATGTGCACACCTTGCACTCTCTCTATGAAACTTCTCTCTATCTCTCCTATGCTTCAGAGTCCTATTGATGACTACTAGCCTATGCACTTCTTGCGTGGATCTTTTCACTCCGGAACTAACTCCCATATAAACTTGAAATTTCTCAGACATGTAAGGGACTCGACCCTTTTCTCCTTATCAAGTTCTCATGCCCTCCTGGCACTCTGCGCTCTGTCTTAGGAGCCTGTGAATCTTAAAATATTTGGTTTCGCGTGCACTCTTTGTGATTTCCTTCGAAATTATACTAACACTTGACAAAGTGTCATATTTTTTCACTCCTTTCACTTTTATCTTCTGAGAGACTCGGTCTTGAATATTTTTTTGAAAATCTTTCTGCACCCTCCTTGTGCTTTTGTGCAAGCTTGCACTTCTTCTCCTCAGAGTATTCAGTAACTCTGGTGTTCTTATCTTGCACTACTCCTTCTAAGCTTCATGATTCTTGTGTTCCCACTTGACATGCTCT
>JASDQU011175640.1:459-26651 GCA_032191745.1 Picea mariana
TTGTAATGTGATTAGGGTTTAACTACGCTATAATTAAGATCTGAATATAGATAGATATAACTACTAAGTGCTCTGTTAGGTGTTACAATCATAGATCTGTGTCCCAGCTAAGGTTGTAGACACCTGAGTCCTGCAACCACCTCTACCTCTACCTCGGGTGAGACTTAATCTGCTTCGCAAGTGTTGCCGAAAGGGCCAGTAGTTAGGGTTTTGTTGGTGCGCTATTATAGCGTTGAACCTCGGGTATGCCCCTATGCCAACACCTATTGTGGCGATGAATACTTTCAATGACAACCATAGACCATATATTTCCATTGTTATGAGCTTTCATTTCCAAAACGGGCAAGTAAGACTTCCAAATCTAGCATAGTACAAAGCATGTTACCATCATAAAAAAAAAATGCAGCTCTAAATTTATAGCACCTTCTAACATTAATATTTGCATGATACAGTTCCAGGGATAAGATGCCAAGTGTGTCCTCAAGGGCTGAGTAGAGGATGAGTGCTCAAGAGCTCGAGTCATATGTCCATTCGCACGATCACCTCCCTATCACCCCATCCGGGGGACCAAAATTTAATATTATTAGAATAGTGAGTTAACTTTTCTCTCATTAATTGACTTCGTAAAAATAAACAAAAAATACATATGTTACATGTACAAAATAAAAAATATTGTATATTGGACTACTAGTTGTTTAACTAAAACACATATGTGAACTTGTCACCACTAGGAAGTAGTGCTCTTGTAGATACTACATGCACCAAGGTTTTTGGAGATATTGTACACACTATTGCTTGTAACTAAATAATGCATTGGTGTGTTATGAACAAATGACACTAATATGCCTTATATTTATCTGGGCACTGATGCATTAAATTATTATAAACACCTGAGTGTGCTTAAATATTATTGTACACACTAGGGATCCATATTATAATGCATGCATTGGTGCAGCTATGGAAAATACCAAGACTAATACAAATCAACATTATTGTTTCAACCACCATTATGTAGGTGTCACAGAGTGCACAACCCTATAACACACTAATGTGCTTGGATATATACAACACTAATGCATACTCCTATATAACACACTGATGTATACATGTATATAGCACACTGATGCACCTTGACACAAAGCACATTACGGGATAAAACCTTTTCTCACATAGAATTTATAGTTATAAGTAACCTTTGTAATGACATCTACTACATAACCATTAGCATAGATTTTTGTGGATGTATTTTTAATTTTTTTTTCCAAGCTTGCAATATTAAAAATCTCTGCTAAAACCTTTACTAAACATTATTTCCCTTATAGTGTTATAGATCTCTCTCATTTTTGCTAAACCAAAAGGTCTTATTATTTGTTTAGGTATTACCACCACAAAAGGCGTTTTAACTGCTAACTATCCTCCCAACTCTTTAAAATGAGAAAAATGAAAGTACAAGTATATGAGGAGTTTTAACTGCTAACTATCTTCCCAACTCTTTAAAATGAAAAAAAAATGAAGAAATGAAAGTACATGTATATGAAAACTTTACACAAGATGTGAATGGTTCTATTTTTTACTTTATCTGAATTTTCAGTATTCAAGGGTAAAAAATGCTTATGACAACAAGAAAAATCAACACAAGTTATTGTTTGGGTGAAACTAAAATTGACATGTCATTGAGATATTGAAATTTCTAAATTTGTTATTTGTAACTTGATGAGTGATATTGATCAATTACCATATAAAAATTCTCTATACCAATGATCAATTAAATGATGTTGATCTATATTCTAGAATATGGATTTAGTTGTCTTTCTTTCACTCATCTCTCAATTCATATCATCTTTGTATGGTCTAAAAAATATGAAGATAAGGTTGTATAGAACTAGTCTTTGTCATTTGTTTTAAAGATTCGTTGTGCAAACGATGAATCTTTGTCAACTATAATTTTGATGAAATATGATTTACACTTGAACATAAATGAGATAAGGGATTTGCATTGTTTGTTTATTTTTTCATTTGAATTTGTATTTATTTAATCAACAACTAGGTTTGGTTCGTACTCACATGACACAGGGTCGATTTCGACCACTACTATTATAAATTCTAGACATGTTATCGTTGTCCCATAGGAAACACACATGGTAAGTTGAGATTTGAACCAATGACCTCACTTAATGGAGTGCCTTAATAGTGAACTTCATCGCCAACTAATCTACACCCCGGGGGACTTTTGCCATTTGAATTAAAAATTTTCCCCACAATTTGATTTTTTGTTTACTATTTATGAATATAAAAATCAATCATAAACTATCTTGTTTATATCTTGCTTCAAATTGTAATGCGAAAAATAAAAATTCTAATATTTAATAACTGTAACAGTTGACAACTTATAGTTTTATCAAATCTAAAACTTTTGTGATCAATATCATTGTTTGGATTTCGGAAAACCATCGAAATAACTTATAATTTTATTTCAGTTTTAATTTCAATTACATTAAAAATTCAAAGACACAAAACATAATCAATCATATTTTAAGACATAAAAATTCAAATCACTTATCTTCTTTTTGTTTGGTTGTTTTTCTTCACAATTAAAAAAATACAAAACATAGCTAAATTCTCTAGGGATGTTAATTGATTCATTAAAAATCTCATTGGATTTCTTTTGTCAACATTAAAAAAAATAAGATTAGTGTTCTTTGTGAGAGGAAAATTTCATGTTCCAAAAGAATGGGTAGTTATAAATACCAGGTATATATTGGATAAATATAAGCCTATCATTGTCCATAGACAATAAATGAGACATAACATTCAAATAATCCACAAAAAAACTCACACAAAAAACTCAAAAAGATTAAAATTTAAGTTTTTGTTGTCTTACATGATCTTAAAGACAATATCTTTTTCTTCCTTTTTTTTAATTTTTTTTTAATTTTAACCATTGGAATCAATAATTGGTAGGATTGATCCGGGCTAGGCTCGAGATCAATCCTATTAGCTACTACTATAACTTGAGGGTATATCCAACATCGCACAAGTCAGATATACCAAACACTTGTAACTTAGCAAGGTTTGAGGTGTCCTGAAACCCACTGGAATGGACTTCTATCCCAAGAGTCCTCTACCGTTCTAGTCTTATCACAACATGACACCATGTCCACTTTGAAATAATTGAACCTGAGTAAAAAGGACAACAAAAATACTACCTAACCACCCAAACTATGGTATAATAAATGTTTAATGACATCACATAACAAATATACATACAACCCCAAACCCCAAACCCATTAACAAAGTCATTTTTCATCAAAGAGTTGATGAGATATGTCTTGATGAAATATTTCCTAACACGACTTTAAAATAACTTTAAAAAGTGATGAAGGGACTCGACTTGTAGATTTCCATATCTCTTTATAATCATTTTCATCGCTCACATTCATAGTTGTTGTGGGAGACATTTGGTTTTTGTGGGAGCCATTCATATGGGATTAGCTTACTCAATTCCCAAGGTTTTACAACCATTGACACACTTTGTAAAATGGGTTTTTAATACTTTATGTTTCCTTTTGCATTAAAGAGGGACATGGTTTTATAATTATTTTGTTTTTTCTCATTAACAAAGTCTTCCGAGTCTTGGGTATTTGTCTTTTGTTGATATATTTTCTTCTATTTTCTTCGTTTTGTTTTTTATACGCAGCCTCATTTTATTTGAATCTCAACAAAAATCAAAAGGTAGGGAGATAATATAATTCATCCTACTTTCGTATGTCTTTTAATTATGCATTATTTCTTTCCTTAGCCCCACCTTCATGTTTGGGAGAGAAGAAGGTGGAGGATGGAGCTACTGACAACTTTTTCCTCGATACTTCCCTCAATCTTAGTTGAGTTTTCCCCTTCATTTTCGTATGCACCTTATTAAGTGTCGTATGCATCTTACTAAGTGTCACATGAATTTTATCAAGTAACATATCCACCTTACTGAGTGTCGCATGCACTTTATCAAGTTTTGTATGCACCTTATTAAGTGTCTCAAGGAATTTATTAAGTGTTGCAACTTTATTACCATGTGAGAACACTTTTCATGGTCCCTAGACAAGTTGGAAGAGAAATGTATCATTTGAAGGTAGAAATGCCATCTTTTACATTAGATTATTTCCCTTTTTGGAGTAAAATCACCCCCCTTCCCATATACATAGGGAGATGAACCTTGATTATTGCTCCTTTCTCAGTGTTAGGGGAGCGACACTATAGCTCATTGCTTAGTTCTAAGGGAGAGATGAAGTAGTTGCAACTAAGACACCTTATTTTTTGGGAAAAATCCAAGAAGATTTAGTTGGTTTGGGGTCAAGGATTTGATTCATATCTATTTGCTCCATCCTAGGAACTAAATCCCAACCTCATGAGATAAATTCTCAACCATCTTCCCAAAATACCCTATAGTGGTTATGCCTCAAAATCCTATATAATGAAGGCCATTCTTGGGTGAAAGTGATCCGAAATGATCTTTTAAAGACTTGGTTAAGTTTTAAGCATGAGTTCATTTACCAATTAGGAATTGATGAAAAAAGAAGAAATTAATGAGATATTGTAGCATCCATAATAAAAAATGAAGATCAGAATGTAAGCATAAATAGAAGCAAACCATAACAACAAATTTGTTAACAGAGTTTGAAAATATTGCCTACGTCTTCGGGCCTTTGTCTTAGTGGGTGAGGCTTTCTTATTTTTCTTCAATGCTTCAAAAGTACATCAGAAAAGTGTCAAAAGGATTAAAAACTGGTCTGATTTTTTTTTTCTCAACCTCAATAATCTAACACAACTGACGTCACTGAAAATGGTTGAGCGTAGCTCCCGAAATTGGCCCGCAAAGTTCCCCTCCTCAATGGCTTCCCTACATAAAGATGGCTTTGGATTTCAAATTCCTCATAATTTATCCTATTTTGAACCTCTCTTTGTGCTGCTAAGAACCCTTGGTTTATATAGATTTCGAGTCGGTATCAACCTCCCAACTTCCGCCCAATATCTGGCCTCAAATCAGGCTTCAAATCTCCCAATAATGGCTAAAATCCATTAAAACTCATGCTAATTATCAACAAAAATCATAATATAAGGTGAAAAAAACAAAATTGAAAATAACATAGGGCGCGACCCCCTATTCTAGGCTCCTAGACATATGGATCCAGTCCATGTCTCCATGGGCTACAAATCACAGGATGCCCCCCTTGATTCCTGGTCCTGGTCATGTTGCTATGGCCCATGTGGCTAAGCCCTTACCTCTCACGCCCTCCTGCTGTCAGCTTAGCGCTAGATCCATAGCCCTTGGTCGCGGGCTAGGCCCTCGCTAACCGCGGATTATCCCCAGACACCTTGCCATTGCCAAGTTTTATACTATGTTTTCCACATTGTTAACAAGCAACACCATTCGCTTAGGAGGTTAGTCCATTGGCGGTCACGGAGGTTGGGGGTTCGAAACTTGCGGGTAATTTTTTTTTTGACCTAGACAACATTGGCTAAATTTGGGGTGCCACATGGTGCCCTCTGATTGGGCCACATGTCACCCTATGATTTTTTCATACCACACAGTCATCATCTAGTCAATGCATAGTCAACATGCATAGTCAGCTGCCACATCACCACTGTACAACCCAATCACTTGTCCAGTCAGCTGCCACGTCAGATTCTGTATAGCCAAGTCACCCAACCATGTCAGCTTCCGTACAATCCACATGTCGTCTATATTTTTACATGTCAGCCTGCCATTGGGCCACGTCATGTATAGATTGCCACGTGTCATCCATACAGTGCCATGTGTCAAATTTGTACTGGTGCCAACTTAGCCCAAAAATGCCAAATTTGAGTGACATGTGTCACCTTCTGGTGATGCCACGTTAGCATGATGACATCATGCTAATGTCACCTATCACACTGCTGATGTTAGTAGTACGTCCTGTTGACTTTGGCCAGTTTGACTTTTTGTCTGTTTGGGAAATCAGTTAGAACGCGATATCTTTCGCATACGATGTCCATTTGCGAAAAAAATTATATATTTGGAGTCAACACAAAGAGCCGAACACAATGGCACTGGTTTCATCCAATTCCAAGAACTTCTATTTTTAGGCCTTCTTGGATCCATTTTGGATCATGCCTCCCCACTAAGACCTTTTGGTCCTCCAAAAGGGTATTAATCATTCATCAAGTGCGAGATATGCCACCCCACTTGTTCTTTTTCTTTAAACTTTGTCCTATGCATCTGTCTCATCATAATCAATTGCAAAACAACCATGACAACTGACAGCATATTGTTAGCCACTTGTACTCTTTCACAACTTATTGAAGCCACTACCATCCATGTTGAAAACATTAGCAACGTTAACATTAGAAATATGACTGCAAATGAGCTAATATGTTTGAAGTAATTGCACGAAATGATCTTATCTTGAAGCAAAGTATTATTGAACTTCCATTCTACAACCATCTCATGTTCATGCTTAAGATCAATTGCTTTACTTGGCACAATTATAGGTCTGTTGCTTGCATAAGTTTCCTTCCTTAATTGTTCCATTGTTTGTAGAGATTGATTTTCTTTTAAGTGATGAGCATGTACAACATATTCATTGCCTTCTTTAGTTAAGTAATATTGATTCTATTCCTTGTAGAAAATTGCTTTGCGATCATACAAATAAGGACTGCCTAATACGATTCCACATTTATTAAGTGGCACTACATCACACGTTACCTCATCCACAAACTTTGATGAAATTGCAAACTTTAAAGTGCATTGCTTTGTTATGTGCAATTTATGATTGTTGATTATCCATTTAAGTGAGTAAGGTTTATGATGCATCTTAGTGTTTAATCCCAATTGTTTAACCACTTCCTCTGAAATCAAGTTAGATTTAGATCCACTATCTATCAATGTATCAATATTGGTATGTTTCATTATCACCCTTATGTGAAACAACTTGCATCTAGAATCATATCCATCACCAATTTTACCTGTCAAACCAAGTGCTGTGATTTTAGTCTCATCACCTGAATCATATCCCAAGTATGTTGGCCATGTTGCTGCTGCAACTGTTTGCCTCCCTTTCCTTTCTTTGAACCATTTCGGTCTCTTCTAGAGATGCAATTGCCAACAATGGTCATAATCATGCCCTTATTTCTTGCAATGTTTGCAAGAGAGCTTCTCTTCCCTTCTTGTCGCTGAATTTTCTTTCCTGCCATTCCCCTTTCTTTTTTCCTCTTTCCTTGAAGACGATTCCCCTGATACACCAACTCTTGTTTTCCCTACTTCAATGTATGTTGCTTGAACATAAACCTCATAAATATTAGTAGGTACAAACATAAATACAGTGTTATGAATATGTGTAGGTAAACCTCCTATATACTTCATAAGAGTTTCTTGGGTATGTAATGGAATTTTCAACATTAATTTCATATTACAAAATTCATCTGTGTATTCTTGCACCGCTTTTCCCTTTCTTAGTTAAAGACCTTGCCATTCAATTAAATCCTTCTCTTTATAAGACAAAGGATGAAATTTATTTCTAAGTGCAAAAACAAAATCTTTCCATGATGGAAATACATTACCCACTTGCTGCGTGCCATTTTGAAACTTACTCTTCCACTGGATGTGTGTTGTACCTGGAAGACGAAGCGATGCCAATTTGATTTGGGTTGCCTCATCCTTGATTTGTTGCACACTACAATAAAATTCCATCTGTCTAACCCAGTTATCAAGCCTCTCAACATTGACTTCACCATCATACACTGGAAATTTAAATTTCACATCAAGCTTAAGTAAAGGCATATCATGTTTATGTTTATGGGGATTTTTATTGCGGTGGATTTTGAACTTGTACTTGAAGAAGAAGAAGCTGATGGATAAGAAGAAGGTGAAGGAGGAGGTTTTGGAGGATCCTATCCTTCTTCACTTTTTCCTTGTTTTGAATATTCCCCTTAGAAAGGTCTCTTTCGTTCCAAGTAATCCTCATATAAGACATTTACCATCTCAGACATGGCGAATAAAGTCTTTTGCAACTCGATCTCATTCTAAGACATGCCTTCTTTCGATGCCATATCCTCACTTTGAGAAGTCCTATTTCTCGATCCAATCTCTAGATCCCCTTCTACAAGCTCGCCTTCATCATGATTCAAATTTTCCCTGGTAATCATGCAAACTCAAAAACCAACCATCAACCTGCTCTGATACCACTTGATCCGAAATGATCTTTTAAAGATTTGGTTAAGTTTTAAGCATGAGTTCATTTACCAATTAGGAATTGATGAAAGAAGAAGAAATTAATGAGATATTATAGCAACCATAATAATAAATGCAGATTAGAATGTAAGCACAAAGAGAAACAAACCATAACAACAAAGTTGTTAATAGAGTTAGACAAGATTGCCTACGTCTTTGGGCCTTTGTCTTAGTGGGTGAGGCTTTCTTATTTCTATTCAATGATACAAAAGTACATAAGAAAAGTGTCAAAAGGATTAAACACCAGTCTAGCTATGTTCTTCTCAGCCTCAATAATCTAACACAACTGATGACACTAAAAACATTTGAGCATAGCTCCCGAAATTGGCTCGCAAAGTTCCCCTCCTCAATGGATTCCCTGCATAAAAATGGCTTTGGCTTTCAAATTCCTCAACATTTATCCTGTTTTGAACCTCCCTTTCTGTTGCTAAGAACCCTTGGTTTATATATATTTGGAGTTGGTATCAACCTCCCAACTTCCTCCCAATATCTGGCCTCAAATCGGGCTCCCAGTCTGCAAATAATGGTTAAAATCTATTAAAAAACAAGCTAATTATCAACAAAAATAATAATATAAGGTGAAAAACCCAAAATTGGAAATAATACAGGGTGCAACCCCCTATTCTCGAGCTCCTGGCCATATGGAGCCGGTCTATGTGTCCACATGCTAGAATTTGTGCGCTGGCCCCCTTGATGCCTGGTCCTGCTCATGTGGCTATGGCCCATGTGGCCAAGCCCTTACCTCTTGTGCCCTCATATTGTTGGCTTAGCCCCAGATTTGTAGCCCCTGGTCCCAAAATAGCCCCCTACCGACCGAGGCCTATCCCCAAACACCTCACCACCGCCAAGTTTTATACTATGTTTTCCACATAGTTAACAAGCAACACCATTCACCCATCCGGTTAGCCCGAGAGGTTAGTCTGTTGGCGCCCATGGAGGTTAGGGGTTCGAAACTTGCGGGTAATAATTTTTTCGACCTAACCAACATTGGTTAAATCTAAGGTGCCGCGTGGCACCCTCTTATTGGGCCACGTGTTGCCCCCTGATTCATCCATACCACACAGTCAACATCCAGTCAACGCATAGTCAACATGCATAGTTAGTTTCCACATCATCGCTGTACAACCAAGTCACTTGTCCAGTCAGCTACCACGTCAGCTTCCATACAACCTAGTCACCCTTCCACATCATATTCCATACAACCTAGTTGTCCTCTGTATTTCCATATGTCATCTTGCCATTGGGCCATGTCATGTATGGACTACCATGTGTCAAATCCATACTAGTGCCAACTCATCCCGAAAACGCCAAATTCGAGTGACACATGTCACCTCCTGGTGATGCCACGTTATCATGATGATGTCACCTATCGTACTACTAACATCAACAATACGACCTATTGACTTTGACCAATTTGACTTTTTGCATGTTTGGGAAATCGGTCAGAACACGATATCTTTCGCATACGACATCCATTTGTGAAAACAATTATATGGCCAGAATCAACACGATGAGTTAGATGCAATGGCACTGGTTTCGTCTGATTCCGAAAACTTTTGTTTTTAGGCCTTCCTAGATCCATTTTAGATCAGAAAGGGAGGAGAATCCATGAGAGCATCATACTTTTGATCTTGAAGCATTCAAGAGAGGGATGGATAGGAGAGCTTTGGAGTAGTTGCTACAACATCAACTTTGAATGTAAGTGCTTCATTATTGCTTTCCATTAATACATAAATTGGCCTATTCCCTTAATGTTTTATGTCACTTGTTACATGCATGTCTATTATTGTTAAATTCATAATATATAGATCTATTGTCACCTGACAATATAGTTTAGAATAAGGATATCTCTCTTGTTCCTTGGAGGTCATTGCTTGCATCTAGGAGATTGGTCAACAAGGTCAAAGGATGGAGCAGTGAGGAGAACCATCATAAAAAGGCATGCCATCCATCTCTTTCCTCTTACTCTTATTGTTGAAATGGGTCTAAAGGGAAAGTAGTTACCATTTGTTTTCCTTCTTTCTTGGATCAAAGAGAGGGTCTTGATCCAAGGGGGCTTTCACCTGTCTGCAGAGGAAATTTTACCATAACATAAATTTGGTGACTCCACTGGGGAGAGATATTTTTTTCTTTCCTTGGTAATTTTCAGCCCTTCTTAGCTATTGATTGTCACTTGATCTTGTTTAATTAGATTCCTTTTGATTTCTTCCTTTCCCTCATCATGATTGGGAATTTCATTGACTCAGACACCTGATTCCATTCAAATATGGGAAGAAATCTGAGCTTTTTCTCCACTTTTAGGACTTCATCCCTCCATCATAAGGGMACACATAGCAATAGTTTCATGATCATCGCCCCCCAGTAGTTGTCTATGAATCCATAGTGTCCTTTTTATCACCCTGTGTGCATGGTAACATGGGCGATAGTACATCTTTTGAGTGAAGTTTTGAGCCTTTTTGCATCTGTTTTTATCAATGTTTTTCCTCAAATCTTTGTGTTAGAGTCCTCTGAGATTGATTTAGATTTTGTTTCATTGAATTTTAGTGATTTCCATATTTTTACCTCTTTTGAAGTTTGTGAATTCGTCAAATTGTGAATTGTGCATGACTACCTTGGGCTAACCTAATCCTTTGGTCAAATTCCGTCTTACCAATAGTTTGATTCTCATCATGAAGGTTCTCAAACTTCTACTATCTTGATTTCAAAACTTTCTAAGTGTCTCACTTGATTTATTTTAAAATTTTCTTCTTTGATTTGGGATTGCAAGTGTTTCTTTGAGCATTGATTTTGAGCTTTCTATCTTCTTTGGAAATATTTTGATCCTTCGAATGTTTGAAGATCTATAGCCTTATTGCAACTTGGTGTTAATATCTGATTCTTGCTACTCATTTTTCGAGGTAACAAGGAGTGTTATTCTCTACTTTCCTTCTTTTAGTTCTTGTTTAAACCATTGATTGAAGCCTTTCTTTTTTTGGATTCTTTCATTCGTTGAATTCTTGTTTTCTTCACCTTCTTTGTTTTTTGCATTCTTTGTGAGAAAAATGGAAACTCTTTGTGAGTTTCTTTGAATCTTTTCATTTTAATTGTAAGAAAAAACAAAATAATAGGTCCATTTTGAGTTTTCAAGTGATTTGAAAAGAAGAAAACAAAATTAGTGCATTCTATTTTCATCAATTGGAGCTTTTAGTTGGTATTCATTTTAGAGTTTGTCTTGCAATTTATTTGGGATTTTTAGATACATTGCTTTGATAGATTGGAATTTTTTGGAAAACAAAAAGTTGCACAGTACAATATTTAGTTGCATTAGGAAGAAAAAGAAAAGATCTCTTCTCCTTCCCTCGGTCAGAATTCATTGAAAGAAAAATATCTTTGCATCTCATTCTTTCTGCATGGTTTTGGAGTCAAGTCATCACATCATTGGAGTCGAGTCATCACATCATCACTTTCACCTTCGTACACCCTTTTGGGTAATAAAATACATTAATCAACCAACATGCTTAATAAAATCAATTAGACATTTTGTTTTATAACACACCAACAATAGTGTAAGGATAGTTCCTTTGGATTAGGGTGAAGTGAGTAAATTTTCCAAGGGTACTAAATGAGACTATAGAACACTAGAGAGAGACAAATACAGTAGTAAAAATTAACATTAGTTAGGAAAGATCTTCTAACATAGGATTAAAAAACAAGGTCAAGTGAAGAGGCTAGTTGAGATATCCTCTCTTCCTTTTGCCTAGTGGGACTATTGAAAATTTTGGGCTTTGAAGAGTGGAAAGTCCTTGGGGTGACACCACTTCTTCTTAGTTTTTGGGTTGTGTATTTGTGTTCGGTACAATCCTATTTTCTATTCTTGATTGTAGACTATACCCCCTCGACCATTCGTTGTGAATTGATAGATATAGTTACCTCTCCTAGGTTTTCACACATGTGACTGCAAGGGGGGTTCCTTCTGCAAAGAAGGTTCCTTGTGGTACTTGCACATACGTTAAATCTCAACTTCAATAAACCATGAGGGTACTTTCCTACGGGCTCTTACTTGCACCATGGGGAACTATTGTGTGAAGATTATCATAACTATTGCTCATATATTCATTGACGACTTGATATCCCGTATCCGAAAGATCCTTTCATCTATTGTTTTCTTGGATTGATTACCTTATATTTATTAGGGGTGTTAGAAGCTGGGAGCATAGATCCCCCAAGTGACCAACCTAAAGGAATGGTAGAAATTGTTATGGAAGGTGATTTTAAATTTCTTGAAAATCCCCCTTTGACTGATCCACCTGTTCAACCACTTATAGAGTTCCCCTCAATGAGATTCTTTGACTCTTTTTCTTCCTATCAATTTCCACCTAGCATGAAATATCATCTTGATCATACAGATGGAATAAAGATTCCCCAATGGATCCTGAGATAGTCACTTTGGAACAGATCACTAATATTGGTACTTCTTTGTTTGGGGGAACACCATTAACCCAGGTTACCCCTTCACAACAACTTGTGAGGACATTTTCTCTTCCCACTTCTCTAGCTACACACATGCATACACCAAGTGCATTACTTGGTCATCCTTTACAGATTTAATCTAGTCTAGTGACCAGTAGTGCTGCTACCTCGGGTCCTATGAAAAGTAGTTTCTTTGTTCCTTCTTCCAATCCTGGTGTTAACCTTGTTACAATTACACAAAATTTTCAACATATACCTGTGGGGTATGTTTTTTCTGGAGGGAAACCATTGGCTGTGGTATAGTACGCTGCTTGAGGATAACCTTCAACTATGGGTCAGTTTCCAGTTGGGGGGAAACCTTTAGCCATCGGTCAGTTTCCAGCTGGGGGGAAACCTTCAGTTATGGGTTAGTTTACAGCTGGAGGTAAACATTTAATTGTAGGGAAATTTCTAGCTGGAGGGAAACCTTCAGCTGCAGTGAATTTGTAACTAGAGGGAAACCTTCACCTGTAAGACAATACATGTTGGATAGTTGGTTGCCATTGATGTTGTTGGACAATTGGTTGTCATTGATGTCAAAAAAATTGGTTTTCATTGATGTCAACATGTGTGATGGGTGTATTTGGAGAAGTCTCCAAAGTGGTCCACTTATGGTGTAACTTTAAGAATGGCCCTCACGAGAAGATACTTTGAAGAAGTTTAGAAGTAACCCAAAGGTGTGGTTATAAAGCCCAAAGTTATTTGAGGAATAAGGTCATGAAGGACAATGCAAATGAATATAACACACTCATAGATGGATATTATTTGTTGTACCATTTCAAACGGTAGGTGTTACATCACGTAGTTCTTGAAGGTTGAGGAGTTATGACATCATGAAGTTGGAAGCCCCAAAGAATGGTTAAGAAGCCCCTAAACAATTACAAGTCATTAAATAAAGGGAAAAGTGGTTGTAACAAGAATTCTTAAAGTTAAGGAGAGAAGTTACTTAGCAAAGGTATAAATACACAACAAGAAGCCTCTCATTTGTACATTCAGTTACACAAGTTTATTGAATATATTCTAGTGAGAAAGTGAACTATTGGTGAATATGAAATGACAAATTTGAGGCAGCGAAAGAGTAAGGAGAGAGAAAGTTTTTGGATTGAAGAGGAGAGTGATGTTTTTTTTATAAACCCTAATTTGGCTAACCCTTGTGGTTTAGGCTACTAGTGTCCCACGAGGCACCCTCACATGTTGTATGACACTTATCCTCCAAGGCCCTACGTGATGCATGGGTTAGTCCCATGAGGCTAAACCGGATTTGAAGGAGGATGCTAGTACTGGGTTGCTTAGGCTAATGAAGAGCTACAGGTCTGAAATATTATGTATCAGGTCATATATAGGTTTAAAGGTATGTCTATATACATGTTTTGAGGGTTACATATTGATGATGTTATGGTGCATTCTTGAGGCATGTCTTTGGTATCTTATTGATATATTGGCACATGCTTGAGGCACATCTTATGTGCATGGAGTGAGGCATATTTATGGTACATGTATGAGGTACATTTCTTAGTGATATTGATGCATGTTTGAAGCACTTCTTGATGGCACATGTTTGAGGTACATGTATTGGATGTTGTGGTACATTTATATTTCTACACTTATATTTGAGGGCAACAGGACGGGGAAAGGAAAGGAGGTTGTAGCCTCCTTCTAGTTGGTTTTGGAGAATTCAGGGAATTGGATCTTCCTTCAATTTGGAGCTTGTAAATCAGGGGATCGTATCCTCCTTCTGGTTGGAGCTAGAGAATACAAGGAGTTGGAGCTTGCTTCAGGTTGGATCCTGTAAATCAGGGGGTCGTAGCCTCCTTCTAGTTGTAGCTGGATAATTCAGAGAGTTGTATCTTCCTTTAGGTTGGTGGCTATAAATTAGGGGGTTGGTGCCTCCTTCCAGTTGGTGGTTTATAATTTGGAAGTTGGTGCTTCCTATGAATGTATTCTTGATATATATAAGAAAGCATTCTGTGATTTTCTCCCAATTTGGTTTCCATGTAAATTATGGTCTACTGTGTATTTGATGTGATATTATTGAATGCAATCATAAATGATATATTTCTGATCAAGTTGAAGTTTATATATTGTTATTGAAAGTGGTAAAAATTTCTCATATTGATTCACACCCCCCCCCCTCTCAGTATTCCAACAATTGGTATTAGAGAAGGTCCTTCAAAGAAAACAATTTAGCCACTAGAAGGAAGATCATGGAATACACTAATATTGGAGTACCATGGTTTGATGGAAATAACTATGCCTTCTGGAGAAAAATAATGAAAACATATGTACAAGAGCAGGGATTTGATGTTTGGAAATCAATAGTATATGGATACAAAGAGCCTGCCACTCCATCAATAGATAACAATGGAAAGAAACTCAGTTAAAACAATTCAAGGGATAAAAATGCTACCTCGAATGTTCTTGTTGATTCATTATATGTCAAGGTTATCGATTGTGATTATGCAAAGGATATTTGGGACAAACTTCAGAATATCTATGAAGGAGATGCCAAAGTCAAAGCAACCAAGCTTTAGACTTACATAGGTCAATTTAAACAGTTGAAAATGAAATAAGATGAACACATTGTAGATTAATTTTTACGAGTTGTGAAACATTGAATTCAATTAAAGGATTGGGAGAAGAAGTTGAAGAATCTATGATTGTTCAGAAGATACTAAGGTCTCTTCCAATGAGGTTTGATCCCAATATTTCAGCCCTAGAAGAAAGAGTAGATCTTGGTATGCTAAGTATGGATGAGCTACATGGAATATTACAGCCTATGAAATGAGAATAGAGCAGGAAAATCCATCCAAGAAACAAGCATCTTTCAAATATTCCAAGAAGAAAAAGAAGAAGAAAAATCCCGAGTCAAAGCCAAATTGCAATTGTAGCGATKATTCAGATGAAGATGAAGAAATAACCAACTTTGTAACAAATTTGAAGAGAGGAACCAACAAGTACAAATGTATGCTTCCCTTAAAATGTTTTAATTTTGGTAAAATTGATCATTTTGTAAATAAGTGTCCTTATGCTAAGAAGTCAGATAATGATGAAGAACAAGATCCTAAGAAAAAAAAAGAAATATCAAAAGGGAAACAAGAAAGGAGATAAAAGGAAAGCCTTCAAGAAAAATGTCTACTCAAGAGAAGACAGTTCCTCATCCGATGAAGATGATGAAAATGATAGTGATTCAAAAGGAGTACTCTTTATGTCTATGATAACTAAGAAAATAATTCCTGAAAGTGATGAAGAAGAAGGTGAAGTGGATCTTGAGGAAGAATTAATAAATGCTTTAACTGATCTAAAGAAAGAAAGGAAGAAAACAAATCATTCAACGAATAAATCATGTCCTTGAAAACCCAATTTGAAGAAGGAAAGAGAAAGGAAGAAGTAATGCAGATCCAGATGATAAAGAAAGAAAAACACCACGAGAATCTTGAAAAGAAATTCATGACATTGAGAGTTGAAGCCAACAAGCTCATAAATAACTTGAAAATTTCTCAAGTGTTAGAAAACATTCTCAATAGTCAAAGGTCGTACAGTGACAAATATGTACTAGGATACATGAATGTTCATTATGAGGAAGTTTCAACCTCCATGATAAAAGAAATAAAACAAAAGAGTTATGTAGAACTTCTTAAAGGAAGGAATCATGGTCAACAAGAGTCAGAGAGGGACGAATACAAAAGAACTTCTACATTCAAGAAGTAAGGAATATTCAATCATTATGAAGGAAACAACCAAAGAGAATACTGTGATTAACCAAGGCAGAAATTTAGAAGGATTGCACCCCAAAGATGATCATTCACTCCCAGGTATCAAAATTTGTTTTTGGGTCATTGTTTTACATGTACTAACTTTGGACATAAAGATGTAGATTGTAGAGAATATGGAAGAAATGTTCAAAAAAGAATGTTATAAATGCCACAATTATGGTCACATAGCTCGAAATTGCAAACGCGTGATAAAACCTCCCATGAAGGAAAGCATTGATTTCAGATACATGAAGGTTTGGAGAAGAAATGAAAAACAAGAAGAGAAAGTGAATGAAAACCAGGTCCCAAATATCATACTCACAAGATTTGCAGCAGTGCAAGATTATGATGAATCTAAAGGAAACAATTAAGATGCCAGAACCTAGGAAGAGGACGAAGTTAGAATTTAGGAAGAAACTGAAAAGAATGTCAGAATCCAGGAAGATGAAAAAGAATACACATATGAAGAAGAAGATTAATCTGCATCAGAGCAAATATTTTTCTGAGCCATCCGACTTGTAGACTCCCAGTAAATATGAACATTGAAGAGGGGGAGTCTAAGCAACAAATCTATAGATCTGAGATCTATCTTTAGAATAATATGAGTGTTTTTAATTTTGGAAAGGAAATTTCAAAATGGTTTGATGACTGAAGTGCAAAATGTCTTGTGACAATTTTCTTATTTAAGGAGTAGCCTTCAGAACACATACCCATGCAGGAATCAACTCACAGTTATGAAGTATATCATTGGCACACTTCTTAGGAAGAGGTTCATGATTGTATAGAGGATTCTACGTATATATTCAGGCATGGATATATTCAGTATAGATTGTTGCAGACATGTAGAGTCTAATTTGTAGATTGAGAAAGAAAATTGAGCAGCAATGAATATGTTGTAAGTAGTTGAAAAAAATGGGTCAACATTGTATAAAGTTGAGTAGCAGAATCACAGACAATTTTATGAACAAAGATGGATTCATGAGATATTTGGAAGATACAAAATACACGAGTCAGAGAAGATGAAAAACAGTGGATTAAAGCATGTTGACAAGTGGAATCAGTTAGTCATAGGGAGGCTAGTAGTTAAAGTTATAACAAGATAGGGGAAGAGAAACCATCAAAAGGAAAAATATCGTGAGAAGGAATTTGTTGAATGATATGGTCATTGATATCTATGTTGTGAACTTGAAAATCCATGAAGACTTGAAGTTTGAAGACTTGAAGACACATATCTTTGAATGATTTTTATATATGTTAGTGAATTACACGAGGAAGCACCAATGGACAAGAAACACCGGAAGAGTGAAAATGAAGTATATATAGAAAGCCCCACATTGAACTACATGAAATATTGCAAAGAAATCAAGGGAACATAATCTGTCAGAGAGAGATACCATATTGGAAGCATGAAGATAGGGGGAGACATATCAACAGGGGGAGTTACCCTTTGACTATGATGCCAAAGAGGAAGAAATATAAAGATCAGAAGCATGAAGACAGAGGGAGCATCCCCAAAGGGAAATACCCTTTTCCATTGATGTCAAAGGGGGAGAGAAACATGAGGAGAGAAATATTAGAAGCATTGGTCACAGGTGGAGTATGATTGTTTCCATCAATGCCAAAGGGGGAGATTGTTGGATAGTTGGTTGTCATTGATGTTAACAAAAGTGGTTGTCATTGATGTCAACATATGTGATGGGTGTATTTGGAGAAGTCTAAAAAGTGGTCCCCTTACAACATATCTCTAAGCATGGCGCTCACGGGAAGATGCTTTGAAGAATTCTACAAGAAACCCAGAGGTGTGGTCATGAAGACTAAAGTTGTTTGAGGAATAAGGACATGAAATACAATGTAAATGTAGGTAAAACACTCATAAATGGATAGTTCTCTTCATGTCGTTTCCAACGGTAGGTGTAACATCATGTAGTTCCTCACGGTTGAGGAGTTATGAGGTCATGAAATTGGAATCCCCGAAGAATGGTTAAGAAGCCCCTAAATAGTTACAAGTCATTAACTAAAGGGAAAAGTGGTTGTAACAAGAAGTCCTAAAGTTAAGTAGAGAATTTACTTAGAAAAGGTATAAATACACAACAAGAAGCCTCTCATTTTCACATTCACTTACACGAGTTTATTGAATATCTTCTAGTGAGAAAGTGATCTATTGGAGAATATGAAATGATGAATATGAGGCAGTGAAAGAGTAAGGAGAGAAGAAGTTTTGGGATTGTAGAAGAGAGAGAGTTTTATGATAAACCCTAATTTGGATGACCCCCATGAGTCAGATTAGTGTCATGTGAAGCACCCTTGCATTTTGTACGACACTTTTCCCACGAGGCCCTGCGTGATGCATGGGTTAGTCCCACGAGGCTAAACCATATTTGAAGGAGAATACTAGTACTGGGTTGTTGAGACTTAGGAAGAGATACAGTTCTAGAATCTCATGTATTAGGTCATCTACAAGTCTAAAGGTATGCTATTCTATGTGTTTTAAAGATTTCGTATTGGAAGGTTGGCACATGCTTGAAGCATATCTCTGTGAGTTTTGGTATATTGCTTGAGGCACATCTTGGATACTTGGCATATGGTTTGATGTATCGTATATGCTTGAGGAATATCATGAGTGATATGGAACATGTTTGAAGGTATCTCTTGGTACATGGTTTATGGATGTTGGCACATGCTTGAGGCACATGGTTTGATGTACCTCTTGGTTACATGTTGATGATGTGATGGTCATGCCTTTGATATCTTCTTGAGGAATTTGGTATATGCTTGAGGCACATATTTGGTGCATGGTGTGAGGCATATTCTTGGTACATGTATGAGGTGCATTTCTTGGTGATCTTGATGCATGTTTGAGACAAATATTGATGAGGTTATGGCACTTGTTTGAGGATGTTGTGGTACATGCTTGAGGAATGTCTTGGTGATCTTGGTACATGTTGAGGAACTTGTTGATGATATCATGGTACATTGTTAGAGACATATCTTGGCTATCTTGGTATTTGCTTTGGCATATGTCATGGTATATGGTGTATGAAGTGATTGATACATATCATGAGTGATATGGTATATGGTTGAGATACATGTTATGGTACAGGTTTCGGTACATGGTATGATACAGATTGATGTACATGGTATGATATAGGTTTTGGTACATGGTTGATGTACATGGTATGGTACAGGTTAATGTACATGGTATGGTGATGGTTAAATGGTATCCATGAGAGTGGATCTGGTTATAGTTGGTTGATGATGATATATCAGTGACAGGTTGATGTGATAGTGGTAGTCACAAGTTGGTGTGACAGTGAAAGTGACAGGTTGGGCGATTGGTTGATCATCAATGACAAGTTGATGCATTGATGAGACATTGACAATGACAGTATCAATGGTAGTGATAGGTTGAGTCTACACTTATATTTCATGGTGAAAGGATGGGGCAAGAAAAGGGGGTCTTAGATTCCTTCTAGTTGGTGCCAGAGAACTCAGGGAGTTGGAGCTTCCTTCAGGTTGGTGCCTGCAGATCAGGGGGTCATATCCTCCTTCCTGTCAGTGCCAGAGAAATAAGGGGGTTGGAACCTCCTTCCAGTTGTAGCTGGAGAATTCAAGGAGTTATATCTTCCTTTAGGTTGGTGCCTCCTTTCAATTGGTGTTGGATAATCATGAATTTGGTTCATCCCATGAATGTATTATTAATATATATAAGAAAGCATTATGTGGTTTTCTCCCATTTGGGTTTCCACATAAATTCCAATGTACGGTGTATCTGATGTGATATTGTTGAATTGTATTGTAAATGTGTTGAACCTACATAGAATAGATCTATCTAGAAAATGATATACACAATTGCATAGAAAATATGAGAAAAGAGAAGCAGGAGAAAAAGAATGGAAGAATTCTCATTAACCAAATGAATGAATGATAATTTACACATGATATACTTTGTACAACTCAACTAATGCACACTGGATGATCGAAAAAGGATCTAGAGAAGACTAAGGAGAGCTCAGAACTCGCATAAGCGACTCAAGATGCTTAGAATGGCCTCAACAAACAGAGAAAGGGAAAAAAATCAAGGTTCTCAAAAATCAGTAAAAATGACATCATCGCGAAGAGTGCATCAAAATATTTCCAACAATGCAAATGACTCATCAAACAGAGTTACTGATCGAAAGATATTCACGGTCAAAGTTTGGTCAAACTAGCCCAGTTAGCATGGGGATGAGTCAACATTCGTACTGTTGATGTCAACATATTTACGAATGACATCAACATCCATACAAAATACGTGGCATGCGCAGGAGGTGACATGTGTCATGCTGACGTCAACATGGTGATGTGGCAGCACTAAAGGCTGCCACGTGTCACTCATATTTGGAATTTCTAGGTCATTTCGTGGACCAGTAAAATTGTTCCACGTGGTAGTCCGTACAACCATGTGGTAGTTCGTACATCCACGTGGCAGACCGTACGATGACATGGTGGTTGACATGGCGGGGTGACATGACAGGCTAAGTTGGTAGCTAAGGTGGCAGGGTGATTGTATAGTGGTTGACGTGGACCAATGGTTGGCTTCCATATGGTAGTGGGGAAATTCCCAATGACAACCCGTGAATGAAAAATTCAAAAAAAAAATATACAAAATATTTGACAGGTCCGCCAAATCTGGTGGGACCCCGAAAAATCCGACAGGACCTCACCAAATTCAATGGGAYCCCRCCAAATCTAGCGTCAAAATATTTATATAACCACTGTTAAGTCTAGCGGAACAAACCATTTCAAATATATGTATATGTTACAACAAACAAGCCAAAAGGGAAGGCACGCGGGCTTGACCCCGGGACCTCCCTCTCTATCAAAGCCTTAACATATGCTCCGCTAACCATTAGGTCAATGGACTCCGTCATTTAAAAATCTCTCCCTTTTTTCTTAAAAGGTGAATCCACCCAATGTACCAGGGAGGCACGTGAGGGTACGAACCGACACACTTTTCTAGACAGATTCCTCAACATTTGTTGTAGGTTGTAGGGCACAAAAACCGAGATAGAGTTTCTCTTGGGTATGGGAGTGCCAGAGTCGGATCAAAGCACGGAGACAATTATTTTTGGGTAATTCGATGCCACAAATTCAATGGTGCTATCTATTTTCTGATTTGAGCAAAAATTCTGCAGCTTGATTTCAGAATGAGGTATACTTATGTCTTTTTCCAAATTCTTTTGCCGAGTTAATAAAAAGGCCTACCAATTTGACAGCAGGACCCAAAGATGTAGTCCACTAGGGACGAACTCCATTATCAAGTTTCTGTGTCCATATTTGATGCTTATGTCTCTTCATTATTGAGATTTTCCTTCTTTAATGGTGCACTTTAATTTATGCACATTTAATGCAATTCTTTATAAGTCACTTGATGAAAAGATCCCAGATCATGTGTATCAGAGAAGTCATCTTTGACTTGAATTGTTGAGTGTGAATGCTTACTAGGGCCAAGCATAAGTAGGGTGAAGGAACTCTTAAGACTTTCAATYCTGAAGTTGGCCGTGCATCCCGAAGGAAGAAAATGGAAAAAGAGGACAAGCGTGATGAACAAGAGAAAAAATTCCATATGGTATTTTATCACATGTTAGAAATGGTTGGACGAATGTATGGAGACTACRAGAAGAGGATGAAGAAGAAAGGGAAGAAAAAGGAAGCACATGCTGATGATTATGCTTCAGTAAATCAAGGGGATGGAGGAGACCCTCTCGAGCCTCCATCTTCACCATCAAGTTCTAGTTCTTCTTCCTTTGAGCATTCTCATCATTCTCATCATTCTAGCCATAAAGCCTCTTTTAAGAAACCATTATTAAATCTTGATGTAAAATTTGCTTTACCTATGTTTAATGGATATGATAATCCTGAAAAGATAGATAATTTGATCCGACAGGTTGAAGTATATTACCGTGTTCAACATATTGATGAAGAGGAAGTTAAAGTGCAACTGGTTTCTCTTTGGTTGGAAGGTACCACTCTCGTATGGTGGGAGAGAAAACTTCAAGACATAAGTAAGTGTGATAATATTCTTTCCCCATGGTCGGAATTTAAATCAGTGATAAGGAAGAAATTTATATATTGGGTTATTTACATAAAGCAATGATGGAATGGAAAACTGTAAGGCAAAGTAAAGGTCAAATTGAACAAAGTTTCACGAAATAATTTAGGAAGAAAGCTCTTGCATTAAACATTCCTTTGGATTCTTATGAAACTTTAATGAAGTATATTCATGCACTTCACAATTATTTCCGTCATACTTTGCTCTTGTTTAACCCCACCAGTCTTGACGAAGTTTGTGTGCAAGTCACTCACCTTGAGAACAGAGGAACACATGTTCAAGTATATCCCACAAAGAAACCTTCCAATCTCCCACATAAGCCATTTAAGAAGTTTAAAAGGAAGGAAAAGAAGACCGCCACAGTGACAAGAGAAGGAGGAAAGCCATCTTGCACTCATTTCAAGAAAAGTGGTCACGATGATGAACACTGTTGGAAAATACATCAGACAAGAGACCAAAATAGTTCGTTGGAAAGGAGAAGAAAAAAACCGTTGCTACAGTGAAACAAGATCTTGGTTCCGATTCAGGAGACGAAGGAAATATCACATCGGTTGGAGTACAAGTTAAATATTCCCTTCATGCTAGTTCAAATTCCAATAATGAATCTCATGATGATGAATGAAAGAGGAATGAATTATTTCACATAAGAGTTGTATCTAAACACACTAAGATAGATACATTATTTGATTCGGGTTCCCAAGTAAACTTAATATCTAAAGCACTTTTCAAAAACAAGGGTCTTGAAATGAAACCACATCCAAAGCCTTATCCTCTTGGTTGGGTATGTGATAGAACAAAGCTTAATGTCACCAAACAATGTAGGGTCAGATTTTCTATTGCTTCAAATTTTATTGATGAAGTGGATTTGGATGTTGTATCACTTGATATATGTGGCATAGTGTTGGGGAGTCCTTATCTTTATGATATAAAAGTAGTCTTCTTTCGTCATGAGAACAAATACCACCTTACTAAGGGGGGGGGTGGAATATATTGTTAGAGCTCACAACATGAGCGTAACCACAACACTTGTTAGTGCAGGACAAATGAAGAGACTGTAAGTTTTAAACCTATCAAGTAAAGTATTACATATAGATTCTTAAGAAAAACATAATTTAATCAATGGCTCATACACATTGTACATAAAGATTTATACCGAAAACCCTCAACTGGGGAAAACCTTTCTTATTTTCATTATATCGAATTCCACCATTCACCATACAATATATACAATGTTTTTAGATATTCCGTAGATACCAAAACCCTAATCCCTTAATCCAGGTTTAATTTAGAAAACCGCTAAAAATAGCAAAAAACACACCAAAAAAAATATTTGGGGTGCTGCGAGTAACCAAGGGGGGGCATACCTACCCCCCGCCCCCCTTGGGACCCCCCTAGGAAGCACCTGGCACACATGACACAAAGAGAACTACTAGAGGGATTGTTAGATGTAGTTGTCGAATCTGACGCGCCCACACACACATATGCAAAGAATATAACACATACCCAACATTCTCCCACTTGTTGTTTTCTTTGCATCCATGGGTCCACAGGATTATATAGTCAACAATATAGGGAAGCAATGCCCAGTGTTACTCTACACCAGGAGAAATTTTCTGTGCTCACAGAATTTTTCAATGAATCTGNTTCTTTTCCTCAACCATGTCTCTCACAAAGTGATACTGAACATCAATATGCTTTGTCTTCGAATGATAATATGGGTTCTTTTCCAGGAAGATTTCAATCCGACTGTCACAATATAATATCACTACTTGTTGTACTAACCCAATACCTAAATACAATCTCTATAACCATACTGCTTCCTTGCTTGCATGAGTGGCTGCCATGTATTCAAATTCTGTAGTTGAGAGTGCCACTACAACCTATCTTTTACTCATCCAACTGATTTCTCCTCCAAATAGGTTAAACACATACCCACTTGTAGATCTTCTGCAATCGATATCTCCATCCCGGTCTGCATCAACAAAACCATGTATGTCCACCACTCTGTCTAATCCTAGTCTTCCTTGGTAGCACAATCCATAACTGGTAGTGCCACGAAGATACCTGAAGACCCTCTTTACTGTTGTCCAATGCTCCTTCTCTGGTTTTGACATATACCTGCTCAAAACTCCCATTGCATGTGCAATGTCCAGTCTAGTACATACCATTTCATACATCAAACTGCCAACTACACTGACATACATAACATGGGAAATGTCCTCTTATTCTTCCTGTGTCTTTGGACACTGATCTACAGATAACTTTACACCTATAGGAATAGGAACCTTGACCGATTTACTTCCATGCATATTAAACCTCTGCAATATCGTCTCAACATATTTTCTCTGATTCAACCAGATTTTCCTATTTGCATGATCTCTTTTAATCTCCATTCCCATAATGAAGTTAGCAGCACTGAGATCCTTCATGTCAAATTTGGAGGATAGCTGTGATTTTACATCCTTGATAACATCCATGTTATTTCCTACCAACATGTCATCAACATAAAACACTACATAAATGAAGTGATTACCAACCTGCTTGGAATATACACAGTGATCATCCCTACTTCTCACAAATCCCAATCCAAGGATGTATGTGTCAAAATTTTGGTATCACATCCTAGGTGGTTGCTTCAGACCATATAGTGACTTCTTTAGCTTACAGACCAGTGGTTTCTTTCCCTTCACTATAAAGCCTTCTGGTTGCTTCATGTAGATTTATTCTTCCAGATCCCCATGTAGGAATGTTGTCTTCACATCCATGTGTTCCACTTCAAGATCAAAAGCAAAAAAAATAGATAAAATAAATCTAATAGAGGTTAACTTAGCAACATGAGAAAAAATCTCACCAAATTCAATTCTCTCTACCTGGGAATAACCTTTTGCTACTAGCCGAGATTTTTATTTCTCCACTTTACCTTGTGCATTAAACTTCTTCTTAAACAACCATTTTCTACCAACAAATTTTCTTCCAGCTGGAAAATCAACTATATCCCATGCCTCATTCTTATCCAAGGCATCCATTTCTTCAACCATTACCTTCTTCCAGAGTTTACTATCCTCTGAATTCAGTACTTCCCTGACAGTTCTAGGATCATCATCAATAATAGATAGATCAAAATTGGAACAGAAATCAGGTGGAATATACTTCTGGTTTCCTTTTATCTCTCACTGATATCCTCAATACTGGGGTATGGGGTTCTTCTTCTTCTTCTTCTTCCTCTTCTTCAGATGATTCAGATTTGGCATCATCCAAATCAAGCTCTATTTTCTTACGTTCATCTTGCATTGGTAGGAATTTCTGTTTGGACACATCTTTTACCTCTCTGAAAACAACATCTCGACTGTAAACAATCTTCTTGGTTTCTGGGTTCCAAATATTATAACCTTTCACATCATATTTTTAAACAATAAAGATACACTTTTTAGCCTTTTATCCAGCTTACTCCTATTTTCCTTTGGAACATGTACATAAGCATCACAACCAAACACTCTAAGATGTTGAAGAGAGGGTTTCTTTCCAGACCATACCTCATGTGGATTTTTATCATCCAACGCTGATGAAGGTGATCAATTGACCAGGTAACATTTTGTACCCA
>JASDQU011175640.1:28858-39067 GCA_032191745.1 Picea mariana
TACATGACACAAATATAACTACTAGAGGGATCATCATACACAGTTGTCGAATATGACGCGCCCACACACACACATGCAAAGAATATAACACATACCTAATAGAAACTCATAAACAGTAATAAGAGGTATGTTCTCATGGTCATAAGAGAGAAATATGTTGGAACATCTGACACTTTCCAAGGATGTGATCCTTATCATAAGAAATAATTAATTGATATTGTTTCTAAGTATGATGATATTTTCCAGGAACTAGATGGATTGCCTCCTAAGAGGAAAATCCAACATGAGATACATCTTCAAAAGGATTCTTCTCTTCCTAATGTGGGAATGTACATGATGTCAGTTGTGGAGACGACAAACATCAATAAGCAGGTACATGGATTATTGGATCAAGGGGTCATCAGGCCCAATTCATCTCCTTGTGGTTTTTTGATCGTGATGGTGCCAAAGAAAGATGGCACATGGTGAATGTTTTTTGATTACAGGGCCTTAAATAAAATCACGGTGAAAAATTGATACCCTCTTTCTCTTATAGATGTTTCACTTGATCAGTTGAAGAATGTTGTTTATTTCTCTAAGTTGGATTTGTGCAGTGGATACCATCAGATCAGGGTTGCAAAACAAGATGCATGGAAGACTTCTTTTAAAACCAAAAAAGGATTGTTTGAGTGGTTAGTTATGTCGTTTGGGCTTTGTAATGATCTGACAACTTTCATGCATGTGATGAATGATGTATTTAGGCCTTTTCTAGATAATTTTGTGATTGTATATTTAGACGACATTCTTATTTTTAGCGGGACTTGGGATGAACATGTGAGGCATGTAAAACAAGTATCAGATACTTTGCAAAGGKAAAAGTTGTATGTAAAATGGTCTAAATGTGAATTTGTCAATATTGCACTTGTGTACTTAGGTCATATTGTAGGAGGAGGACAATTGAAAATTGATCCTTCCAAGACTGATGTAATTGTAAATTGGCCTGAGCCCAAAAKTTTAACCAAGATACAAAGCTTCTTAGGTGCAGTCAAATATAGGAGGAGGTTCATTTCAAACTTCTCCTTCATAGGAACTCCTTTGCATGCCTTAACCAGTGTGAAGAACACTTTTAAGTGGGGAGGAAAGCAACACAAATATTTCAACACTTTGAATGAAAAGATCAGWACCACACCAGTATTAGCACTGCCAAATATTCAACATCCCTTTGAKATCGAGACATATGCCAGTGGATACACCATGGATGTAGTATTGATGCAATATCGTAAGCCTATYTGTTAATACTYTGAAACTTTTAACCAAGTTGTTTGTAACTATCCTACATATGATAAAGATTTGTATGCATTAGTTCAACGYGTAAAGAAATGGAAACACTACTTGTTAGGGAAGGAAAAAATCATACATATAGATCACCAACCCTTACAGTATCTCCAAGCAAAAACCAAACTGCAACAATCTTGACACTACAGATGGACGGGTTTTCTACAACAATTTCATTTGGTAATGGAATACAAAAAGGGTACAAGTAACAAGGTAGCTGATATGCTTTCTATACCTCCTATTGTTTCTTCTATTATTTTGAAGAATACTTATTTATCTCATGATAGCTATGTGGAACAATATGCCATTGATGAAGATTTTAAAGAAGTACATGAGAAGGTAACCCATGGTGCACATGTAGAGAACTATTGTCTGCAGGGAAAACTACTCTACCATCTTGTAAAGTTATGTATTCCTACAAGTGAACGAGTCCATGTAATATGAGAAGCTCACACTTCTCTTGTGTCTAAGCATTTTGGGGTAGGAAAAACTATGGCCCATTTGCAGAGGTTTTGTTACTGGCCTCAAATGAAATAAATTGTAACTAAATATGTACAAGGGTGTGTGATGTGTTCTACTTGTAAGCCCACTAATAGAAAACTGGGGCTATACTCACCAATTCCTGTTCCATCCCATCCATGGGAGAGTATCTCCATGAATTTTGTAGGGGTTTTACCAATGTCAAAATGGGGTCATGACTATTTGAATGTTGTAGTGGATAGATTCAAAAAAATGTGTATCTTAATGCCATGTAAAAAGAAGATCATTGATGATAAGACTGCTAATCTGTTCTTTCAGTATGTTTGGGTTCACTTTGGGTTACCCACATCCATTATCTCGGATCGAGATACTCGATTCCTTGGGGATTTTTGGACAAGATTTTGGAGAATGACGAGCACCAAATTGAAGAGGAGCACTTCTTTCCATCCACAAACTGATAGACAGACATAGGTTGTAAACCAAACAATGGTACTTTTAATTTGAGGCTACTATAGAAAGCATCCCAAGTTATGGGATGGAAAAATACCCTATGTACAACATGCTTACAATCAGGCCTTACATTCCTCCACTAAATGTTTTCCTTTTGAGACATGTTTTGGGTACCTACCTAAAGTTCCTTTGGACTTGATGTATGGGAGAGATGCTGATTCAAATGAAGAAAGAAATGAAGAAAAATACCGCAAGTTCATCCAGAGGATCCAAAAGGTACACCAAGTAGTCAAGGAATAGTTGGAGAAAAGTCAAGCACAATATAAATCTCAGCATGACAAACATAGGGTTGATCATCAGTTCCAGGTTGGATACCGGGTATGGCTTCACATCAACAAGGAGAGATTGAAGGGTGAAGGAAATAAACTCAAGCCCATTCATTATGGACCCTTCACTATTTTGGAGAAAAGTGGTACTAATGATTTTCGTCTGGATATTACACCTTATATGCATATTTACTCAGTTGTAAATGTAGAGAACTTGAAACTTTTTGAGCCTCCCATGATCATGGAACAGGATGAGGAAGTTTCAATACCTTCAGTTGATGATTTTTCTCCTGAGTACTTGGATGAGTTAAAGGAATATATCATCTTGGACAAAAGGACGAGGACATCACATAGGGGTGATGTTGATTATCTTCAAGTAGGATTAAAGGGCACACATCCAAGCAAGGAAAAGTGGATTGAGAAGGACAAGGTGAGGGAACTCTTCCCTCACTTATATATTGATTGATGAAAGATTTTGGTGGTCCAAAAATATCTTAGTGGGAAGGTGTGATCCAAAAAGGATCCATAGAAGACTAAGGACAACTCAAAACTCTCAGAAGAAACTCAGAAACCTCAGAATGGCCTCAGCAGAGAGAGAAAGGGAAAATATTCAAAGTTCTAAAAAATTAGTAAAAATGACATCATCCCGAAGATCGCGTCGCAATCTTTCCAATGACGCAAAAGGCTTGTCAAATAGAGTTATGGATCAAACTAGCCCAGTTAGCAAGGGATGAGTCAACATCTGTATTGTTGACATCATCATCAGTATGAATGATGTCAACATGCATACAACATACCTGGCATGCGCAAGAGGTGACACGTGTCATGATGATGTTAGCATGAAGTTAGCATGGTGACGTGGTAGCACCAGAGGCTTCCACGTGTCACTCATATTTGACATTTCTGGGTCATTTCATGGACTAGTAAAATTGTGCCACGTGGTAGATTGTACAATGATATGGCGACTGCCGTGGTAGTCTGAGTTGGCAGACCGTATGTTGACGTGGTAGGGTGATTGTACAGTGGTTGATGTGGCCCAATGGTTGGTTGCCACATGGCCCAGTCATGGGCTTCCACGTGGTAGTGGGAAAATTCCCAATGACAATCCGTGAACAAAAATTAAAAAACAAATATACAAAATATTTGGTGGGTTTGCAAAATCTAGTGGAACCCCACCAAATCTTGCGTCAATAGATTTATATAACCTCTTATAAGTCTAGCGGAACAAACCATTTCAAATATATGTATATGTTACAACAAACAAGACAAAAGGGGAGGCCCATGGGCTCGACCCCAGGACCTTCCCCTCTATCAAAGACTTAACATATGCTCCACTAACCATATGGCCAATGACCTCCGTTATTTACAAATCTTTCTTTTTTTTCTTAAAAGGTGAATCCACCCAATGTACAAGGGAGGTCCGTGACGGTACGGATCGACACACTTTTCAAGATAGATTCCTCAACATTTATTACATGTTGCAGGAAACAAAAAATGAGATAGAATTTCTCTTGGGCCTGGGAGTGCCAAAGTTGGATCGAAGTGTGGAGACCATAATTTTTGGGTAATTTGATGCCACAAATTTAATGGTGCTATCTGTTTTCTGATCTGAGCAAAACTTCTACAACTTGATTTCAGAATGAGGTATACTTATGTATTTTTCCAAATTCTTTTGCTGAGTTAATAAAAAGGCCTACCCATTTGAGAGCAGGACCCAAAGACGTAGTTCCCTAGGGATGAATTCTATTATCAAGTTTTTGTGTTCAGATTTGATACTTATGTCTCTTCATTATTGAGATTTTCCTTCTTTAATGGTGCACTTTAATTTATGCTCATTTAATGAAATTATTTATAATTCACTCGATGAAAAGAAATCGAATCACTGGAGGAGAAGCCAATGTGCCCTAGTGGTGGTCTAGAGAGATCTGGCCACACACCAATAGTTACGGTAGTAAACTGCCCCCTATTCTAGTCTCTCAAGCAGTTACGGGAGTGAACTGCCACCTAGTTTGAGTTAACTAGTCTCTCAGTCTTTAGTTAACTGACTGAAGAAAAGTGAAGTGAGGAGGAGATCAAGGAATCATGAGTAATTTTATAGTGTAGTGATGATCTCAAGGACAATGCGCATTAGCTGGTGATGATCCCAATGCCGCATGGTGATAATCCCAATGTGGCATCTAGACTCCACTCAACTGATCAAACTGAAGTGTGAACTGAAAAGAATATTCTCCCTAAACTATAGGATACTGAATAATGACTAATAAACATAGGGAAAACCTTAGGAAAAAAAATCCTAGGAGTGTGTGAAGTATCTCCAACATCCCCCTTGAATATCACTATGGTGAAAATAAATAATGGCTCCTGACAACGAGGCCATGTTAGGTACCCAAATACAAAAGATAGACTGAAATAAATGAGGAAAGAGGGAAAAACTCATGGGAAACCCCCTCCCCTCAAATTACAATGTATGTAAAAACAAGAATTGATATTTGCTAGGAAATTGTGTCCTTCACTCCAAGATGACTGCATAGAGAATAAAACTTCTTCTTAGTGAAGGTATTGCTGGAGATGTCTGCAATATATTTTGCTGGAGGACAAAACTGTAGTTCGATGATCCCCTTGTGTACTAAGTACTAGATGTAGTGCATGTGGATCTCAATGTTCTTCATCCACTGCCTCTGAACTGGATCTATGTAAAACTTCAGAGTGCTCTAGTTGTCACACCAGATGATGTTCGACCGATGAAACTAAATTCCCAACTCAGCGAGAAAATGTTGTAGCCACATAGCCTGAATGGTTATGTTAACTACACATCTGTACACTGCCTCGACTGAAGATAGAGAAATATCAGCCTACTTCTTACTCGACCAACAGATAGGCCCGAAATCAAGACTGAGTGAGTAACCAGATGTGGAATTGCGATCAATGCTATCGCCAGCCCAGTTAGAATCAGTGAACCCGATGAGGTCCAATGTAGAGTCTGCTGCATAGTGAATCCAAAAGGTGATGGTGCTCTATATGTATCGAAGTATACAATTTTGAATCTGCCAATGTAGCTCATACAGCTCCTGCATGAGCCTGGAGACTGCTCCAACTGCATAAGAGAGGTATGGTCTAGAGTGTGTGATATACAAAAAGCTCCCCACTAGCTATCTGTACAATGTGTTATCCACTAGTGGAGTGTCCTCACCATCCTCAATTATGATTCCTGATAGGAAAGGAGTCGGGGAAGACTTGCAATATTTCATGTGAAATGTCTTCAGGAGATCTTGTGCATACTTGGCTTGAGACAGTTTGATTCCTGATGCATATTGACTGATATCGAGTCTAAGGAATAAATGTAGCGGACCCATGTTCGTCATCAAGAACTTGTCATGCAATCGCCATAGTCGAGCAACCAATGAGAAACAAATCATCAACATAGAAAACTAGGAGTAGAAGTGAATCAGCCATCTTGAGCATGTAAACATTCAGGTCTGACTTACAACATACAAAGTTCTATGACAACAGGTAGGAGTCCATCTTGACATACCATGCCCTTGTGGCCTTCTTGAGGCCATAAAGAGAATTCTTCAATCGACAGACCAAATATGAATCATGCATTAATTCCTGGGTCTACTCCATATATATATATATCCTTAGAGAGATCGCCATGAATAAATGCTTTCTTCACATCCATATGATGGACTTCCCATCCCTTGGCTACCGAAACGGAAAGTGCCAAACATATGGAATCCATCTTCGCTACTGGAGTGAAGGTCTCATCATAGTCAATATTGTGCACCTACTAAAAGCCTTTGGAAACTAGCCTGGCTTTGTATATGCTAACTTGTCCATCCGCTGCTCTCTTGGTCCTGTAGACTCATATGAACCTGACAATTTTTCTTCCATAAGGAAGGGGAACCAGATCCCAAGTTTGGTTCTTGAGGAGGGAGTTGTACTCCTCCTGCATGGCATATTACCAAAAGGGATTTCCAAAAACCTCGCCATAGAACTTTGGATATGAAGATTCAACCAAGAAAATATGCTTGGGTGGAATCGATTCAGTGGCAATGAGTGAAAGAGGAGGCTCCTTGAAATCAAATCAAGTCCTCCTAGTATCAGTTAGACCTCCAACATGATATCTTGCATCCTAAAGATTAGTCTTGGCCTACTTAGGCCTCAAATTTGAATCCACATCTGCATATGCATGCAATGACTCGACATCTGACTGTATTGAATTTGTATCTGGATCATCTAAATCCTATGAATTAGAACTCTCATCTGAATAAGAGTCGACATGTGCATGCTCATCATCTCTGACAAGTGGAAGAATGAAAGTATCTGCATGTGACTGCTAAGGTACATGGAGGACACTTTCCTCAAATTGGACACTTCGCTCAATGATGTTCCAGTTTGAGGAAAGATCAATGAGTCTGTATCCCTTCACATCGTCAGGGTAACGAAAAAATATACACTCTGTGCTATGTGGATCAAGTGCCTTCCTCTTCTCAGAGGGAATCCTAACCCATGCATGTGAACCAAAAATACGAAAGTGGATCACTTCCAGTTTGAGGTCCCTCCAATCCTCGTAGGGGGTATTATCCTTGACATATCTATGGGGAGATCTATTTTGGATGTCGGTTGCACAATTAAGTGCTTCAGCCCATAATCTCCGTGGAAGTGACTTTTCATGTAGGATGTAAGATGCCCTCTCTTTTAGAGATCTCTTTTTCCTCTCAGCAACTCCATTTTGCTGCAGAGTATAGGGAACCATGTGATACAACTGAATCCCAACCTCATGAAAAAGATTATTTATCTCATGGTTGACATACTCTCCCTCGTTATCTATTCATAGGACTTTGATTTTCTTTCTTGACTGTGTCTCAACAAGGGCTTTGAAATCTTTGAGGTGTTGAAATACCTATGATTTTTTCCTGAGAAAGAAAATCCATGTGAAGCATGAGAAATCATCAACAAAAATGAGCACGTAACTTGATTTACTGATTGATGGATGTGGAAAAGGGACCATGAGGTCACTATGGATCAGATCTAAAGGAAAGGAAGCCTTTTGAGTCTTTTGATGCAGACCCCCTACCTCAGCAGGGTTCGGCGACCTCTTGGTCTCTGGATCGATCTTCTTCTAAGTCGAAATGGCTCTTCGAGCTCCTGCTGGAACCCTTTGAGCGAATCCACAAGTACTTCATGAAAACCTGCCCTGTGCAACTTAACACCAGGTGCAAGCCTTACATCTCCATGCGACCACAACCTGGCCTTAGCGCAAGCACTTTTTGCAACTCGCGAGTTCATGAGTCGAAGACCCTTGAATCCTCTTTCTCCAAACGCTGATACCTGAGATGTGATACGGTTATGGCTCCTCCTTGTTAGCGCCTTCCACAAATAATCATCGGCTAGGGATAAGTGCTAGCACTACTCGCAACTCACAACTTCGTGAGTTGGAGTGTTAAACCCTCGTGCTCCTCCTTTGCGAATCCCCAAAACGCGAAAGTTCAATAATGGGTTGACTCCTTCCCAGGCGACGTGTGTCCACCACATGTCGCACGCTTCCACCTTTCTCTAGGTGCTTGTTTTTATGCCACCTGTCAACCACGCAGTCCCCACCTAATGGATGTGACATGTGTTCGTACGAGCCCTCGGTGCTCAGCACTTTGCGACTTCTACAGTCGAAAATAAATTCTTTCAACCCCCGAACCCATGATACATGATACCACGCAGAGGTTCTAATCCAACGATTCTCTTGTGGCTTGGATCCAAAGGTCTGGATCTCCTTCCCTGCTCGTCGCAACTTAGGACTTCACAAAACCAAGAATTTGGTTTGCCCTCCAAACTCACGAACCCCGAATTCATGAAATGATCCAGATCTCTGCCACCTGTCCTCCAAAATGGATGGTCCTGATGCTTTTGGGACTTGACGAGTCCTCTTCCTTCTGCTATTACGAGGTTTAAACCTCGCACACCTTTTCTGGATCCGATGGCTCACGACAACTCAACACTTCTCCCTCGAAGTTTCTGCCGTTCGTTCTATCCTTCTGTGCGACTTCCCAGGGATTAAACCTCGCGCACTTTCTTCCAGATCCGACGACTATCAGTCCTTTGCGCTAGATCTGATGACCCATATCTAATCTCCTACACGCTCTTCTATGTGAATGGACGTAGACTCCAACGGTTTAGATCTCGTCCTCTGCTCGATCCAACGATAGTTGTTCTCTTCCTCCTAATATTTCTTGGCTTTTTGACTTAGATGATTTTCTATGTCTCGAGGTTCTTGACCTTCAACTCTTCCTCTTGTGAGCCTGGTTCCTTTGGGTCTCATGTGCATTATAGAAACGATGTCCCTTTTGAGCTTCATCCTCTCAAATATTTACTCCTGTGCACACTTTGCATTCTAGGATCTCGAATAACTCAGATTCGAGAAGTTTTCTGGAAAATAAAACTCCTTACACCCACCCGACGTTCTTCTACTCGATGAACACCTTGCAGAGACTACAGAGTATTCAACAACCCTGTGAATGTCTTCTCCAGCGACACTTCTCTTCTCTCTGAACTCAAACAAGAGTTCCTTCTGTGCACACTTTTACTGACTCTATGCCCACCTGACAGAGTTCTCCAGAATCCTCAGTGACTCTGTGTTCTCACTGAACTCAAAATAGAGTTCTCCTCAATGCATTCTGTGCATTTTCTCAATGTCCTCCTGACAGAGTTTTACAGAATCCTTAGAAATTTTGTCTTCCCTATCGACACTTCTTCTCTTTGAACTCGAAATAGAGTCCCTCCTGTGCACTCTATGCATGCACTCAATGCCCTCTTGGCATATTTTTACAGAACCTTCAATAGTTCTGTCTTCTCCCCATTTATTTGTTGCACAGTCTTCACCTCCAGAGTGTTTAATAACTCTGAGGCTTCTCTTGAGTTTTGAATTCTCCTGGTGTGCCTGCCTGACACATTCTCCTCTGATCTCAAATGAGAGATTCAGATACACACTCCTTTCACTGGCTACAGAACCTCCTCTGTTCTGTTGTGCACCCCTTGCACAACCTAAAGAACACAGATAGAAATTGACAAACTCACAAACATATAGTAAAATCTATCTATCATTTGTGTCTACAACATTCATTCCTGAAACATAAACACATGAACAACAATATGCAGGAAAAACTACTTTTCTATTAATCCATAAATTCCTATATAAGGTGTTTACAAAGGATGGACTGTAACAAGTCTCAACTCTCTCTCTCTCTCTCGAGACCTCTCTTCTCTGGCCTCTCCTCCTAACTGTCTACCCTAATTTCTTAATTACAAAATGAGGGCTCCCATGAGCTTATCCTCAACCACCGTCTCTGAGCTATCGCTATCATAGAGCGGCTCCTACGACTACATTACATAAATGGATGCCTAGTACTGACTACATCCTAGGCTTGCTGCATGAAACCATTAAAGGAAACCTCAATCACTACCTATACAAAGGCGTGGTCTAGTATTAAAAGCCTTACAAAATTTATTGAAATTTTGAATTTCAAAATTCAGAGGGCTGCGCCTCTCCCTTTCTCCATTAAATGCATGATGGATGTGCTGGCTAGCTGGCACACTGCTGACATGGAGCGATGATCCTACATCATCTTTCCTTTGTCGAATTTCTCTG
>JASDQU011175641.1:4529-21886 GCA_032191745.1 Picea mariana
CCAACGTTGATGAGGGTGATCTATTTACCAAGTAACATGCAATACCCATTGTCTCTGCCCATAATTCCTGTCCTAACTCGACACCATTGAGCATTCTCCTTGTTTTTTCCATCAATGTCCTATTTATCCTTTCTACAATCCCATTATGTTGAGATGTGTATGGAGTAGTGTTATTCCTTGCTATACCACACTTCTTTCAAAACTCTTCAAATTCATTCCCACAAAGTTCTCCACCATTATCTATTCTCAACACCTTTATTTTCTTCTTTGTCTAATTTTTTACCAGGGCCTTAAACTCTTTAAATTTATCAAAAACCTCATATTTATTCTTAAGAAAGTAAATCCATGCATTCCTTGAGAAATAATCTATGAATGAAACATAATACATAGATTTACCTAGTGATGGAATAGACACAGGTCCAAACACATCACTGTGTATCAACTCTAAGATCCCCTTTGCTCTTGTAGCAACAGATTGGAATATTACTCGATTCTGTTTACCATGTATGCAATGTTCACTTAAATCGAAATATGGGGTGAAATTAGACATTCCTTCAACCATACCTTTATCATGTAGTGTTCAAAGGTCCTTTTATCCAATATGTACCAGTATTTGATGCCACAACATGGTCTTCTTTCCATGGATAGTATGGATAATATATTCTTTATTTATCTGCTTAGGGAAAATAGAATCGTTACACTCATTAGTATAAGTGATTCCCAATAAATTGTACAGAGTTCCACACCAAAATCCCCTTATCAACACCATTTCTCCTCGTACCATCTTGCAAGTGCCCTTTCCCAATATAGTATTCAAACCTGCATCATCCAACTTACTTATATATATTAGGCTCTTGGCTAGATATGAAATGTGTAAAAATTCAGGGTGAGTTATAATCCTTCCATCTTTCAGCAACAACTTAACCCTTCCTCGTCCCATGATTTTGGCTATCGAGTCATCTCATAGGAATACATCACCACCATCATACTTTTCATATTCAATGAACCACTCACTGTGAGGTGTCATATGAAATGATGCACCCGAGTCGATCAACCATAGATCACCATCTGCATGTGTACCTGAAAATTCCAGGTAAACATCACCTCCTTATTTTTTGGAGGTTTTCACCTCTATGGAAGAGGCATCATTAGATCCCTTTTCTCTATCAACATTCTTGGACTTGCAATCTTTCTCATAATTCCCAACTTTACCAAATTTCCAACATTTCCTCAAAGATTTTCTTGGGGATTTAGATCTACCTTTAGGTTTAGATCTCCCCCTCGAAGACTTATTTTTATTCCTATCCCGGGGATGACCTCTTATAGATAAATCATCTGTGATATGATTATCCATGCTTTTCCACCTCATCTCTTCCGATAACAAGGATGAAACTACATCCTCATACTCAATTGTAGATTGAGTGGTACTATCAATTGCTACAACCAGATTATCCCAGGAGTCTGAGAAAGAACATAACAAAGTAATACACATATCTTTTTATGCAATCGTAATATTAATAGAGACAAGTTGACTTACCAGAGTATTGAAGGAATTTATATGCTCTATTCCAAAATATCCATTTTTCATCCTAAGATGATACAACTTCTTTCGAAGAAACAACTTGTTTATGAGGGACTTTGACTAATACAATTTCCCCAAATTTTCCCAGAATTCCTTGGCTGTATATTCTCTCGATACATTGAGTAACACCAAATCTGCTAGGAAGAGTCGAATCATACTCTCTGTTCTATCTAGCTTCTCCCAATATTCTTTCGACATACAAATAGATTGAGTACTAGTAGCTTGTGTACCAATAGATTGCGTACCAGTAGGTTGTGTACCAAGATCCACACCGATCCATTGTTCTTTTTCTACAAGAAGGTCCTCCATATTGAGCTTCCATAGCTCAAATTTTTGACTGTTGAACTTCTCAATCTCCATTCTATAGCTGCTCGCCATTATGTTTCAACACATGAATCACCACTGCAAATCTCCCATTGAACCCTGGTTTATCACATACCCAATATAAACTTGATCTATCAAGACCGAGCCAAACCCTCAACAAAAAAGGCGTCCCCTTGAAGAAAAAAACGTTCTTTGATACCACATATAAGTTTTAAACCTGTGAAGTAAAGCAATGCATGCAAATTCTTAAGCAAAACAAAAATTAATCAATGACTAATACATAATACTCAAAGATTTACGCTGGAAACCCTTAACTGAGAGAAAACCAACCTTTCTTGGTGTCACACCTCTCAAATATTCATTGTATTAATTTCACCATGCAAAATACAATATATACAATATTTAATATATTCCACAGCTACCAAAACCCTAATCCCTTAATCCGAGATTAATTCAAAAAATCACTAAAAATAACGAAAAACAATAAAATAAAATAAAAAAACCTTAAATTTGTCAGACGCTGTCATCAAATATGATGCACCCTCCCAACACACGGAAAAAATATAACACATACCCAACATAATTGGATATGTGTTGTTTCTAACATTGGCTATTTACATGGGTTATTTTTATTTTTGATACAAGATCCACGCATGTGACAATGTTGATGTTGATTATTTTCTTGCTGGCACTATTTTCCTCTTGTTTAGATTGTGAATTCTTGTTAATGGAACAAGGTTTTGTGAAGTTTCTAATGTAGCCCAATGGATATTCCATTGTGTGTATGCTTCCAGTTGTGTTTCCTTTTAAAATTTTTGTGTGCTTTGAGATTATAAGGTTATAGGTTGTTGTGTTTACGCTGAGGTTTGTTAGCTTTTTGCACCACACCATCATTCACCATAACCTCAATTTTTTGAATGGGAAAATTGTCATCTATTTTTAAAGGAAGAATTTTCTTGTTTCCATCTCGCTACTTGACAATTTTCTAGAGAATTGATTGCATTTATGCCAATATTTATTTAGCAAAACATGACCATTTCTTGCTTGACATTTTGGCTTATGTATGTAATGTTAAAGGGTTGTATTTCATTTGCATGTGACTGTTTGAATGGAGAAACTTGCTAGGAGTCATCTTTGCATGATTGAGTGATTTTATGCTTGAAAACATAAACTAATTAAAGTCTTATGTGCTCAAGGAAATATGAAATGGATTGAATGGGAAACTTGACATCTGATAGGGTGGCTATTTAGATTCTGTAATATGCCAACCTTCTTCTTGAAAGAAGAGGAAATGATAATTGGGAAACAATTGGTATCAGGATGATCACATGGAACTCAAAATAATAATGATCCTTATTGAGTTATCTTGGGTTGAAAAACTGAACTAAGTAGATCTATACACTAGATGGATGTTTTAATGATAATTATTGCATTAGATGATATTCTTGATATTGCAAGCTAGGGGCTTGATTTTGTTGATGAATCATGATAATAATGCCCATGGTGTTTTACAACTTTGTATTCATTATGTGTTCATAATTTATGCTATCTTAATATCCTATGATATTTACATATAATGTTATGTGATTCCATCTAATCATGTTGATGAAAGACTATGTATCTAATAAAGATGTGTTGAGGTTATATTTCTGATCTCCTGACGTGACGACATCATGTAATTGCATGAAATTCCTTACGTTAAGTTTTTTTACGATGACATGCATGAGAATTTGGTGATAAAAATAACACCAACCATATGCATTTTACTTTATCAAAAAAAATATTGCTCTTATTGAACTAAATTACACCGTAGTAGAGAAGGACTCCTTGTTGTTGTGCATTCTATCAACAAGTTCTTCCACTACATAACATGTTAGTTTGTTTTTATTCATGAAAATAATTTTTCCATTCAATATTTAAATGACTAAACCTATTACTAATGCCAGGGTGAAAAGGTGGTTGTTACTTTTACAATAATTTAACATCATCATTCTTGATAAGCCATGGAGAGAAAATTGTTGTTGCTGGTTTTATCTCTAGACTTACCAACAATTGTGATGTGGTTTTGGTTGAAGATAATTTTCCCTATGAACATATATTTGCATTATCCATTAACACATCATGGTTCAAAGATATTTCTAATTATCTGGTTGTAGGGAAACTTTTGGAGCACCTCTCAAGGAAACAATGCTGCATAATTGTTAAGTAGAGCATACTGTACTCATGGGTCAATGCTTATATTCTCCTAACAAACCATACGTTGTTATTTTACATTGTGTTAGTGAATATGAGACCTATTACATATTGAAAGCATTCCATTATGAGCCATGTGGAGCACGCTTTTATGCTACATGGATTGCCAACAAAATTCTACATGTTGGTTGCTACAAGCCCACCATTTTTCAAGATGCTTGGAAGCATGTGAAGCACTAAAAATGTTGCCAAATAATTTGACAACCAATACAAGTAGATGAGATGCCTATCCAAACACAATTTGTGGTTGAGCCTTTTTAAAAATGGGCTTTAGATTTTGTAGGTCCCATGAAACCTCCATCAAAGTAGAAAAAGCACATCTTAGTGTGCACAAACTATGTCACTAAGTGGGTTGAGGTTAAAGCTATACAAAATGTAGAACAAGTTGTTGTAAACTTCCTATATGAGGCAATATTCATTGTATTTGGTGTACCTTGAGAGATAGTAACATATCAAGGGTCACAATTCACTTCCAAGTTCCTTTAGAAAATGACAAGTTAGTACTAGATCAAGAAGAAGACATCCACACCTTACCATTCATGGGTGAATGGGTAGGTTGAAGTTATCATTCAAGTTCTATAATATATTATGACCAATACTATACAAATTCATAATAGAGATTGAGATAATCGACTTCTAGAGACTCTTTGGGCCTACCACACTACATGGAGAAACATTATTGGCTTCACTCCCTATGAGCTCATGTATGGTAAGCATGTAGTCCTTTGAACTGAATTTGAGATTCAAACACTAAGGACTGTATAACATGTGGGCATGGATATTTATGAAGCTAAGAAGCACTACTTGGAAGAGATTAATAAGCTTAATGAGATTGGCCAGGACACTTTGCACCATACATATCTTGTTTAGTAGCATAGGGATAAATTGTTAGGAAATGAGGAACACTTCCACACTAAACCTAGAAGAGGAGAGGAAGAAAGATTTAATCAAGAAAGTAAACGACAAACAAACACACAATACACATAGATTTTACCCTGGAAACCCAAACAAGAAAGCCAACATTCCTTGAGTGTTTTTTTCTCTTGTTGTCTTATTCCTTCAGAATAAAATGTTACATGCCTAACCTTGGTCTACACCTAAGACACAATCAATATCATACCTTCTTGCTTTATACAAGAACAAACCTATAGCCAATTCAGCTTACATTTACATGACCAATAACCTCTAAAACAATTTCTCTAAAGATTAGCTTTTACAAAATTACAACACGCTTTATTTATAAGCTTTACAATAGGAAAAACCCTAAAGAAATGTGCCCAAAAACGGTTACATATCCTCATATATCATTGGATACAAATCCCACGAATCTTGAGATTCTCTTACAATCGACTCTAAGTCCATTTACTAGTCAATTACTAGTGGACCTCCATTCGATCTTCAATTGGTTTCTATGCGCCCACCTATCGATCTCTTGTTGATTGACCTCTTTGACTTGTTGTCGATTTCTTCGACTTCAATTTTATTTGGTCGATACACCTTAACCTTTGACTTGCTATCTATTTCTTCGAATTTGAATTTACCTGGTCAATCCACCTCGACCTTCGAATTTCACTGCAAAGAATATAACAACCCAACATTCTCCCACTTGTTGTATTCTTTTATAAAACTGAGATTTTTCTAAACTCTCATCTATAGACCTAGGGAAACAATTCCCATCGCCTCTCTGCACCAAAGGAACTTCACAACACTCACAAACTTGGTCAAAGAGTCTACTATGTTTTCCAACATGTCTACTTTTTCCAACAACACCTTGCTGCTTTCCAGCATGTCTCTCACGAAATGGTATTATACATCAATGTGCTTAGTCTTGGAATGATAAGTTGGTTTCTTTTCCAAAAATATAATGCTTTGACTATTATGACTTATCTTCTTAGCTATCTGATCAAAATGAATTCATGAACACAACCTTTGCAACCATACTGCTTCTTTGCTTCCATGGGTGGGTGCCATGTATTCAACTTCTGTTGTTGACATGGCTACGATCACCTGTCACTTACTCATCCAACTGATTGCTCCACTGAACATCTTGAACACATATCCATTGGTCGAACTTTGACGATCTAGATATCCAATCCATTTGGTGTCGATAAAGCCACGTACATTTAATTCATTGTCACTTCTAGGTTTTCCTTGGTAACATATAGCATAATATTTTGTACCACACAAATACCTGAATAATATCTTGACATCTGTCCAATGCTCCTTTCTAGGTGTCTACATGTATTTACTCAACACTCCCACTGCATGGAAAATGTCTGGTTGAGTGCAGATCATCACATACATTATACTACCAACAACACTTGCATATGGAACATGTGCCATGTCCTCTATTTCCTCTTGTGTCCTTGGACATTGTTCAACAATTATCCTTTCTCCCACAAGAATTGGCACCTTCATATGTTTGCAATCCTGCATGTTGAAATGTTTCAAGATTGTTTCAATATACTTTTTCTGGTTCAACCAAATATTTCTAGTTGCTCGATCTCTCTTGATCTCCATTCCCACAATGAATTTTGCTACACCAAGATCCTTCATGTCAAGCTTGGATGATAGATGCTTCTTCACTTCCTTTATTACATTCATGCTATTTCCATTCATAAACATGTCATCGACATAGAATGCTACATATATGAAACACCCACCTTCTTCTTTGGAATATATGTAGTGATCATCTTTGCTTCTCACAAATCCCAAACCAAGGATGTATGTGTCAAAATTTGGTAACACATCCTTGGTGATTTGTTTAGACCATAAAGGGATCTTTTCAATTTGCACACCAAGTATTTCTTGTCCCTTACTACAAATGCTTCAACCTATTTCATGTAGATTTCTTCTTCCAGGTCCCCATGTAGGAAATCTATCTTTACATCCATATGTTATATTTCCAGAGACATTAGTACTCTAATGGAAGTTAATATTGCAATAGGGGAAAAAATCTCATCAAAGTTGACTCCTTCTACTTGGGAATATCGTTTTGCTACTAGTCAAGCTTTACATTTCTTGACTTGACCTATGCCGTTCATTTTCTTCTTGAATACCCACTTTCTACAAATGAGCTTTCTTCCATTTGGTAATTAGACTAAATCCCATGTCTCATTCTTATGAAAGAATTCCATTTCTTCAACCATGGTGTCCTTCCAGAGTTTTCCCTTTGCTGAGTCGATTGCCTCCTTGATTGACTTGGGCTCTTCATCAGTGACAATTAACACAAGTGCATAATGAAATCCAGGTGAACTAAACCTTTTGTCTAGTTTTATTTCTCGTTCTGACCTCCTTAAAACTGAGGTTGGTTGTTACACCTCTTCATCTAATTCATTTGACTCATCTGAATCAACTTTTTCATTCCTCAGTTCAAACCGCACCTTCTCTAGATTCTTCTATGTTTGAACCATCACTTCAGATTCAGACTTACTTACGACTTCTTTAAAGACCACATCTTGATTGTACAATATTTTCCTTGATGGAGGATTCCAGAGCTTATATCCTTTCATTCCTTCTTTGTATCTAATGAAAATACACTTGACTGCCTTCTTGTCCAACTTGCTCCACTTTTCCTTGGGAACATGCACAGATGTGTCACAGGAAAATACTTTGAGATGTGAAACTGAAGGCTTCTTACCAGACCATACCTCATGTGGAGTTATGTCGACTAGTGCCAAATAAGGATACATATTCTCTAGATATTTTTCCGTGTCAACTGCCTTTGCCTAGAATTCTTATGCGAGCCCAACACCACTGAGCATGCTCCTTGCCTTGTCCATCAATGTTTTATTCATTCTCTCAACAAATCTAATTTGTTGTGGGGTATATGGTGTGTTATTTTGGCATGCTATGCCACACTACTTGCATAACTGATCAAATTCCTTTCCACAGAATTCACCACCGTTGTCGATTCTCACACCTTAATCTTTTTATTTGTCTGGTTCTCTACAAGAGATTTAAACTCTTTGAATTTCTCGAAAACCTCTTATTTCTTCCCCAGGAAATATACCCATGTATTCCTAGGAAACTCATCTATGAAGGAGACATAATACAAGGATCCACCAAGTGAAGGCACTGAAACAAGGCCAAACAGATCACTATGAACCAGTTCTAGAATCCCCTGTTTCCTTGTCGCTCCATAGGGGAACCTCACTCGACTTTGTTTTCCATATATACAATGTTCACAAAAGTCGACTTCTAAATTACATTCAGGAAAATATTCTACCATACATTTGTTATGCATAGAACGAAGTCATTTTTCTCCAATATGTCCCATCCTCTTGTGCCATAGCATGTTCGGGTCATTTTGACGAGGACTTGTCGATTTGGGTTGAATCGACTCAACCCAAGTTGAGTCAAGTCGAGTCAAAGTCGAGTCAACTCCAGGAACAACTATGCTATTGCATCTAGTCGAGTCGACATTCCCTAATAACTTTCATAGGGTTCCAATCCAAACTCCTTTCATTAATATCATTTCACCTATGACCATCTTGCACATATCCTTTTGAAATAGAGCGTGCACCCCTACATCACTCATATTGTTGATAGATATCAAGTTTCTTGCAAAACCCAGAATGTGTAGCACACCTGGAAGGGTTCTACTCCTCCCATCCTGTAGTGTAAGTCGAATTCTTTTTCACCTGAAAATTTTGGTTGTCGAGTCCTCCCCCAAGAACAAATATCCTCCTTCATATCGTTCATATTTGCAGAACCATTCTCTATGTGGTGTAATATGATAGGATGCTCCTGATTAGATCAACCAAACATCTTGATTTGACTATGTACCGGTCGATGCTAGGTACACATCACCTCCCTTATCCAGATTCGTCTTTCTCTTAGTCGACAACTTCTCATCGGATCCTGTACTGGCTTCTGTTGCCTTTGACTTACAATCGCTTATGTAATGCCCAACTTCCCCACATTTCCAGCGTCTTCTTTTTGTTGACTGAAACGAGGATTTAGATCTACCCTTTGTGATCGAGGAGGATCTCCACACAAAGAATTAACTTCATGGAGAAAATCATTAAACTTTGCACACCATGGATAAAAATCATTAACTTGGCACACCATGGATAAAAAATCATTAAAATTCTAAATAATGATAAGTGGCAAAGATTAATTAATTAATCATGAATGATTTAATTGTAATAAATGATTAATACTTGAAGTGAGTTGGAAAATGTCATGTATTATTCATTTAATTGTAATTTCATTAAATTAGTTGTGAGAAACCAACTCACAAATTAGCTTCCTAGTCTTAAGGAGGAAGTTAAGGGTTTCATGGGTTGGCTTGGAATTTCCCCCACTTTATTACAAGTGGATTCCTAGTCTCAAGGAGGAAGTTAAGGGTCTTTCTCATTTTTGTCCTTGAGTAGTTATTGGATCCTAAATTTATGGATCTTGTCTTTTTCAATTATGGATCTAGGAAAAATTATTTAAACCCCTTTATTGGGAGAGATTGTAAAAAATATTTTGGGAGGCCCCTTGAGGCTCTTTTGGAGAGAGTTCTTTGAGGAGAGAATCAAGATATCATTCTTGTAATTTGTAAGCCCCTTAATTGGGAGAGTTGAGCCCCTTATTGGGAGACTATGTGAGCCCCTACATTGGGATATTTATGCACCACATTGAGAGAGTCTTGTTGCCCCTTCATTTGGGAGAAGATGCAACCCTTTTCTGTAAAGGAGAGTCAACCCTACATTGGGAGAAGCAATGGAAATCGATTTGTATTCCAAGCAGATCCAAAGACGTAGCTAGAAGGTTCTAGTGAACTCCGTTAACAATTAGGTGATCTCTTCCTCTTATGTGATTGTCTCATGTTTCTTATGCATATCTTTATTTTTGCAATTATGATTATTAAATGGATATTGTAATGGATCATGAGACTAACAAATCATGCACCAAGTTTATATTCAATTTTGATTCAAGTCTTTATAATCACTTAAAGTTTCACCTTTTATGCAATCAAGATCAATTAAAATGATCTTATAACTGATCCTTTCATTAAGTGAACCTAGAACCAGATCAAGTTTGGTATCAAGGTCACCCCAAATTCAAATCAAGTGGTATAAGAGAAGGATTGACAATGATTGCAGGTGTTGAAGACAAGATGGGTAAAGCATCGAAGAATGCATGGCTTCGTGAGCTTGAAGAAATCAAAGAGACCATCCAATAAGAGAATGATGAATTGAGGAGGTTGCTTCAAGGGCCTGAAGAAGAAAAGAAAAAACTATGACTACAACTACAAGCTATGGAGGAGAAAGTTGGAGAATGCTCCATGATAGAGGCAAAAAAGAGTCCATCTTGTGGCCATGGCATGTATACTAGTTATGTTTCTTGTCATGATGATGTTGATAAATACACATATTGTCAAATGATAGAGGATGGTCTCCTGACACCAAAGAACCAAGGTGGTTTCCTAGAAGCCCCATCTACAACTTCATACAACTAGGAGGAGCAGTTGGCTACACTCCAGGAAGATGACCAAGTGTTATAGACATGAATGGATGTAAATGATTCTCCATGTTCAATTCCTTCCCTCATTAATGTTGATGCTTCTTTTGGATTCTTTGAACAACACACAGAGGGCATTGTCTTGAAGTTGTTGAGGAAGATGGGGTATAAAGGAGGAGGTCTTAGTACAAATGGCCAAGGTATAATTCAACCACTAGAGTTTGAAAGAAGGCCCTGGTTTGCAAGATTGGGGTATGGTGAAGGCGATATGGACATGAAGTCACACAACTATTGCACTCACTGTTGTATATGAGGACATTGGATCAAGAAATGTTGGCAACTTCATCCTAAACTTGGTCCAAAGAAGGAAAAACAAGTTATGCAGGAAGCTATATAACAAGAGGAGCATGCCGATAGATGCTTGAAGCAGAAGGAAAACAAAGAAAGCCTATTAATTGAGAAAAATAGGAAATGGGTAGCCCGGATAAGTCATGGGCCTCCAAAATACCTCAAAAATATTTTTTTCGAGAATTAGACCAAACCACTACCATGTCGAAGATTGCATTGAGACCTTTCCAACAATGCAAATGACTCGTCAAACAGCGTTACGGTGACAAATTTATGGCCATCTGAAGTTTTCAGCAAACAAGTGAAATTGGCGAAATCCGTACAGTGCTGATGTCAACATGTTGATGTGGCACTGATCGTACAAATGGCATGGAAGATGACTGGGCCGATGATGTGGAATCCATATAGGCTGATGTAGTGCTGGTCATATGATGATGTGGTCTGCTGACTGGGCTGATGATGTAGCAGCTGACTGGGTCAATGACATGGCAACCGTACAACTAATGTGGCAGTGGACTGAGTGATGATGTGGCATCCATACAATATGATGTTGAACTGACTGTACGATGACATGGAAGCTAACTATTCCTATGATGTGGCATCCATACAGGCTGACGTGGCACTGACTGCACGATGATGTGGCCTACTGCTTGGTCAATGATGTGGCCTACTGACTGGGTCAATGACGTGGAATTAGTATAGGGTAACATGGCACTGACCTTACAGCTGACGTGGTAGCGGACTGGGCCAATGATGTGGCATCTTCACATGATGACATGGAACTGACCGTATGATGATGTGGCCTGTTGAATGGATCGATGACATGCCAATTGACTGGGTCGATGATGTGGCAACCATGCAACTGGCATGGAAGCATGACGCCAACAAGGTGACATGGAAACACTAGAGGTCGCCATGTGTCACCCAGAAATGGCCTTTTCAACTGCCACTTGGGCCAATAGAAAAGTTTCGCTTGGCACCACCCAGAGGCCACCATGTGGCCCACTTGCAGCACGACATGTGGCACCATTAAGAGGAAGACACATGGAAGTGACACCAACAACCGGGCATGCATTTCAAAGTCCATACAGACCCATTTATTATAGGGTCTGTACAGTACATTGGCATGCAAATCGAGGCAGAGGGCCAGTGGGTCCGAAAATCACAGTGACAGAATTGGATGAAAGTATAATTGTTTTTGCACAATTTTTTGCCATGAATCCACAGGTGCAGTCAGAATTGGGATTTGAGCAATGAATTTTAGAGCTCATGGCAGAAGCCGACTTTTGTCATAAATGCTTTGGCATGCATTTTGACGTAGGGGGTCTAGAAGTGACAGTGACATAATTGTACGAAAGTATAGTAATTTTTGCATGATTTTTCTCCACGAATCCATAGGTGTAGTCATAATTTGGATCTGAGCAATGGATTTTTGGCCTCATGGCAGAAGCCCACACTTGCCATTAATGCATGGGACATTTTTAAAGGTAGAGATGCACTTTTTAGAAAAATCCAAGTTTACAGTCAAAAGTTGTAAAATGATGAGACAGACCTACTGGTGCTGTGTATGCTAAGATTTGAGCAACACTTTGAGCACCTTGGCACAAAAACCAATGTAAGTTTTATGGATTTGTGTTTTTTGCCTCTTTTTGGAAATTGCAAGATGATGAATGTATGTTACAGATTCTGGTGATGTTTGAGTGTTGTAGCAGGGAAACAAGATCTGAATTATTGCAAGAAATTCATTGTTTGAACCTAACATGCAAACCGAGATGGTTAGGTAAGAGGCCATTTTGACACTTCGACATAAAGTAGTCATGCTTACAGTCAAAACTCTTAGAATTCTGAGATGAGTGTGATGATGATGGAATTTTCCTTGTTTATTATGTCGCACATGTTTGTAATGGGGGGATTAAAATCCATAGAGTTTCCTACTAGTGCACATTTGGGGGTATTCCCCTTAATGTTAATGATGTAAAAGGTTGTAATTAGCCATTCTTGAAAGTGATGATGAGAGTGAGAGGCATTTTTTTTTATGCCTAAAACCTTGCAAGACTTACTGGAAAAATTGTAATGGGTCTTATAGGCACTGTTGAGTGAGAAGGCATTATTTTTCCTAGGCCTATTTTGGAAACATTGTAAAGGGTCTTATAGCCACTGTTGAGTGACAAGGAATTGTTTTTTCCTAGAAATGTTTTGGAAATCATTGTAAACTTGTCCATGAGTGTTTTATAAACTCTTGGAAAGTATGGTAATGATTTGAAATTGTGATCATGTATCATCAACTGCAGATTCACATTGATGCAAGTGTTGGTTTAGACATCCTCATTCCAAAGTACAAAGGTGAAGGAGAAGAAGGGTGTGACATTTTAGAGACATTTGTTATGCATATCAATAAGTCAGCTGCAGATTTGTGTTGATCCAAGTGTCAGCATCGACATATTCATTCCGAAGTACAAAGGAGAAGGATAAGAAAGGTGTGGCCTTTTCAAATAAATTTGTTATGCAGATCAAGGAATTAGCTGTAGATTTTCATTGATGCAAGTGTTGGCATCGATATCCTCATTCTGAAGTACAAAGTTGAAGTAGAAGAAGGATGTGGCCTTTCAGAAACAATTGTTATGCAGATCAAGAAGCAGGGAAGTGCGTTGTGGAGTGTAAGACTCTTCCTAGAAGTTGGTTGCAGATATTCAAGTTCCTCTCTACACTTTTGGAGGACCAAAAGTGATTTTTGTGGGGAGGTATGAACTAGGAGGATCTCCACACAAAGAATTAACTTCATGGAGAAAATCATTAAACTTTGCACACCATGGAGAAAAAACATTAACTTTGCACACCATAGAGAAAAATTCATTAAAATTCTAATTAATGATAAGTGGAAAAGAATAATTAATTAATCATGAATGATTTAATTGTAATAAATGATTAATACTTGAAGTGAGTTGGAAAATCTCACGTATTATTCATTTAATTGTAAAAACGGGAAATTAGTTGTGAGAATCCAACTCGCAAATTAGTTTCCTACTTCTAAGAGGAAATTAGTTGCATGTGAGAAACCAACTCACAAATTAACTTCCTAGTCTTAAGGAGGAAGTTAAGGGTCTCATGGGTTGGCTTGGAATTTTCCTCACTTTATTACAATTGGATTCCTAGTCTCAAGGAGGAAGTTAAGGGTCTTTCTCATTTTTGTCCTTGAGTAGTTATTGGATCCTAAATTTATGGGTCTTGTATTTTTGGATTATGGAGCTAGGAAAAATTATTTAAACCCCTTTACTGGGTGAGATTGTAAAAAATCTTTTGGGAGGCCCTTTTAGGCTCTTTTGGAGAGATTTCTTTGAGGAGAGAGTGAAGCGATCATGCTTGTAATTTGTAATCCCCTTAAGTGGGAGAGTTGAGCTCCTTATTGGAAGAGTATATGAGCCCCTACATTGAGAGATTTATGCCCCACATTGGGAGAGCCTTGTTTCCCCTTCATTTGGGAGAAGATGTATCCCTTTTCTGTAAAGGAGAGTCAACCCTGCATTGGGATAAGAAATGACAAGTGATTCATATTCCAAGCGGACCCGGAGACGTAGACAAAAGGTTCTGGTGAACTCCGTTAACAACTCGGTGATCTCTTCCTCTTATGTGATTGTCTCATGTTTCTTATGCGTATATTTATTTCCACAATTATGATTATTAAATGCATATTGTAATGGATTATGAGACTAACAACTCATGCACCAAGTTTATATTCAATTTGGATTCAAGCCTTTATAAGAACTTAAATTTTCACCTTTTATGCAATCAAGATCAATAAAAACGATCTTATAATTGATCCTTTCATTAAGTGAACCTAGAACTGGATCAAGTTTGGTATCTACTATCAAGGTCAGCCCAGATTCAAATCAAGTGGTATCAGAGCAGGATTGACAAGGATTGCATGTGTTGAAGACAACATGGGTAAAGAATCGAAGAATGCATGGCTTCGTGAGCTTGAAGAAATCAACCAGACCATCCAAACAAATAATGTTGAATTGAGGAGGTTGCTTCAAATTCATAAATGACATGACAAATTCATGAAAAAGAAGAAGTGTCAAATAGGATATTGAGCTCCAAGGATTTCAAGGGTAATCTTAGAACTAGTTGTCTTAGGCCATATGGGGATGATTTAATATATGACAATGACTTTGTGAAACTTTGAACTATTGATGATGTTAAAACTCCTCTCATGGTCAATGGTCATTGATTAAAGTTGTATCTGAAGATATTTTGAAATGAAGCCTTCATTAGAGACCTTGCCCAACAATGATAAATGGAGGCTGTTTTTGTGGTGACTTTGCCACTTGTAATGCGAATCACTTGACTTTTAGGTATTAAAGTGGATATAGCTAAAATTGAGGTAATTGCAAATCTTTCCATACCTAAAACTTAAAAAGATGTTCATAGTTTTCTTGGTCATGTTGGTTATTATCATAGATTTGTTGCTAATTTTACCAAGATTGCATCTTTATTATTCACCTTGCTTTCTAAAGATGCATATTTTAATTACCTTAGTGCTATATTACCTTTGATGTTCTAAAATAAAAAATGTCCACATCACCTATCTTACGATGATCACATTAGACCTAACCATTTCATATTCACACAAGTTCCTCTAATACAACCATTGGTGCAATATTTGGACATAAAAGGAACACCAACCATATACCATTTACTTTGTCAACAAAAATCTTGATTTTTTTGTACTAAATTATACTGTAATAGAGAAGGATTTCCTTTTTGTTGTGCATTCTATCAATAAGTTCTGCCATTGCATAATAGGTTAGTTTGTTTTTATTCATGAAAATCATTTTTCAATTTGTTATTTAAATGAATAAACCTATTACTAATGGTAGGGTGACAAGGTGGTTGTTACTCTTACAAGAATTTGACATCATCATTCTTGATAAGCCAGGGAGAGAAAATGTAGTTGTTGATTTTCTCTATAGGATTACCAAGAATGTTGATGCAGTTTTGGTTGAAGATACTTTTCCCCTATTCACATTATTCATTAACACATAATGGTTCATTGTTATTTCTAATTATCTGTTTGTAGGAAATTTTTTGGAGAGACTCTCAAGGAAAGAACACAACATAATTTTTCAGTAGAGCACATTGTACTCATGGGTCAATGGTTATATTTTACTAACATACCAGATCTTGTTATCTGATGTTGTGTTAGTGAAGATGCGATCTATGAAATATTGAAAACATGCCATTATGAGCCATGTGGAGGACACTTTGCTGATATATGGGTTTCCAAAAAAATTATACACAATGGTTACTACTAGCCCACCATTTTTCAAGATGCTTGGAAGTATGTGAAGTGTTGTGACTATTGCCAAAGAATGTGACAACCAATACAATTAGATGAGATTCCTCTCCAAACACAAATTGTGGTTGAGCCTTTTGAAAAATGGTCTTTATATTTTTTAGGGCCCATCAACCCTCCATCAAAGTAGAAAAAATACATCTTATTGTGTATAGACTATGTCACTAAGTGGGTTGAGGCTAAAGTTATATAAAGTGTAGAACAATTTGTTGCAAGCTTCCTATATGAGGATATATTCATCCTATTTGGTGTACCTTGAGAGATAGTAATAGATCAATAGTCACAATTCACTTCCAAGCTCATTTAGAAATTGGAAACAAAGTACTAGATCAAGCACAAGACATCCACACCTTACCATACATGGGCCAATGTGTAGGTTGAAGTTAACAATCAAGTTCTAGAATCTATTATGACCAATGCTATACAATTTAATAATAGAGATTCAGATAATAGACTTCTAGAAACTCTTTAGGCCTACCACACTACATGGAGAAAAATTGTTGGCTTCACTCCCTATGAGATCATGTATGGTAAACATGTAATCATTCCTATTGAATTTGAGATTCAAACACTAAGGACTATATACCACGTGGGCATGGATATTTTTGAAGCTACAAAGCCTTACATGGAATGGATTAATGAGTTTAATGAGATTGCTCAGGTTGTTTTGCACCATACATATTTTGTTTAGTAGTAGAGGTCTAAATGGCATGATAGATTCATGAAAACAAATAAGTTTCAGGTCGAAGATTGAGCACTTTTATTTGACTCAAGGTACAAGGATTTCAAGGGTAAACTTAGAACTAGTTGGTTTGGACCATATGAGTTTAATTTAGTACATGACAATGGCTTTGTGAAATTCAAACTATTGAAGATGTTAAAACTTCTCTCATGGCCAATGGCCATTGATTAAAGTTGTATCTGAAGCCATTTTCAAAGGAATCCTTCATTAGAGATCTTGACCAACAATGAGAAATGAAGATTATTGTTGTGGTACTTTTTCACCTACAATTCCAATTGCTTGAATTTTAGGTGAAATAAAGA
>JASDQU011175642.1:0-11872 GCA_032191745.1 Picea mariana
GGTGTTGGATTTAAGTGAATGGAAAGTTAATTTTAACATATCATTTATTGAAGAACATAATGGTGGTAGTGTGTTAATCTAAAAAGTGTGTTTATTTGTGAGGGTTCAACATGTTTATCTTGTGAAGATGAGATGATATTGTGATTTGGGTCACAATTTGAATTATTGATTAGTATAGAGTTTCTACATTGGGTTCTAAAAGGCCTAGATCATTTTAAAGTGATTTTAGTGTTTTTTAAAGATGACAAATATCATCGCAGATTCATAGATAAATGAATCAAATAAGTTAGATGGGAAAAATTATGTCAATTGGAAGTTTAAGTTGCAGACGTTGATGGAAGGATACAATGTGTGGTCGATCGCATGTGGAGACGAAGCGAAACCAGTAGCCCCAACAGCCTCAGTTCAAGATTGGGAGCGACGAGAGACTAAAGCGAAGGTGCTATTGAGGATGTCTGTCAAGGACAATATCATCCCACACATTAGGGAATGCAAAACATCCCATGAAACTTGGGAGACACTTAAAGGTTTGTATGAGACGACGAACACAAACCGTGTATTATTTTTGAAGAGTAAGCTTCTTTCAATTAAGATGGAGGAGAATGAAAATATCAGTAACTTTCTTTCTAGAATCAAAGATTTGAGAGATAATCTAGGAGATATTGGTGAAAATATTTCTAGTACTGATCTAGTCACTATCACATAAAATGGCATGTTAGATGAATATCAAATGTTCATTACTGGTCTTGCAGCTAGGGAAAAGGCCCCTACTTTTGATGAATTGACAGGTATTCTTATGCAAGAGGAGGAGTGCAGAAATAATCTCAATGGAAGATCTCACAATTCAAATATGGCATTTGTGGAGAAAGGGAAACAACCCTACAAAGGAAAGTCATGGAGGAGAAATAAAGAAGGAAGGCCACATTCAAAACCAGATAATGGCAGGGCACCACCAAGCACAAACGCAAATGTGAAGAGGAATGAAGGATGCTATTACTATGGTAAGTTTGGACATTATGCTAAAGATTGTAGGAGGAGGAATTTTAATGAGTCCAAATATAACAAACATTCAAGAAATTGTGTTGATAAAGGTGCCAGAGTATGTGATGATTTCAAGAATCTCAAGTTGTTTGTTTCTGATGTTGCTTTATCAACAGACACTGAAGATGCTAATGCCCGGTTTATTGATTCTGGCGCTTCAATTCATATGTCATGTAATAGGAATTGGTTTGATACATATCATGAAAACATTAATGATGTTCATAAGATCTATCTAGGAGATGATAGGTCACATGAAATTAAAGGGTATGGAGATGTATCTATGACTTTACCCACTGGTGAGGTGAAACAAATCCATAATGTAATGTATGTGCCAGGCATAAAGAAAAATTTAATTTCGGTATCCACCATTGCAGATCAAGATCTAAAAGTAGAATTTGTTAAGTCACAATGTGTGGTGAAAGATATACAGGATCACTACAAAACCATTGCAAGAGGATCAAGAGTTGGAGGACTATATAAGATTGATGTTACAAGGAGGGATCATCAAGTGTTGGCATCCACAACTATGTCAACGGAAGAGCTATGGCATCAAAGGTATGGACACCTAAACGATAATGATCTTATGATGCTTTAGAAGAAATAAATGATAGAAGGTCTTCCAATGTTTAAGAGTGAACATATTGAATGTGAAGGATGTGCATTAGGAAAACAACAGACATAAGATTTTCCTATGCATATAGATAAAAGAAGACGATAAATGCTTGAACTAGTGCATACTGATGATTTGGACCCATGCAAACTAGTTCTCTTGGAGGACCATATTATTTCCTTATCTTTATTGATGATAGAACTAGATACATTTGGGTCTATTTTATGAGAAAGAAAAGTGATGTCTTTGAATACTTTAAAGAATTCAAGAATATGGTTGAAAAGCAAGCAGGAAGGAGCATAAAGATTCTGAGGTCAAATCAAGGAGGGGAGTATACATCAGGGGCATTCATCAGGTATTGCAAAAATAACGGGATTCAACAGCAGTTTACAGTGCCACATACTCCTCAGCAAAATGGAGTAGCAGAAAGGAAAAATAGAACCTTGGTTGAATGTGCTCGCAGTATAATAAAAGGTAAAAATCTTTCTAATGGTTTTTGGGCTAAAGCAATTAGTACTACTGTATATCTAAAGAATAGGAGTCCTACAAAAAATTTAGAGAACAAAACACCTTTTGAAGATTTTTATGGATATAAACCAGAAGTGAGTCACTTGAGAATATTTGGGAGTAAAGTATTTCCTCACATTCCAAAAGAAGATAGAAGAAAGCTTGATGCAAAGGCAATCAAATGCATATTTATTGGAAGAGTGCAGATGCAATGACTGCAACTGGGCACTGGTCTTGGTCTATGGTTCAGGAATTTCTTCTTGGTGCGCTACCTTTGGAAAAAGGTGTTCTCTCTCTCTCTCTTGGTTATTTATTTGGGTCTAGTGTTGCTTCCTGAAATCATTCTATCTATCAAAACTTACGGTGCTTGGGGGTGGTTTCATCCCTATGGTTGGGTGAAAATATTTGATATTGTCTATGGTTAAACGAGCACAACATTCTAACACAAACAAGATGAAGTCCCAACAATTGATTCAACTATATATAAGAGGTTGGTATCTAGTCTCATGTACCTTACTACAACTAGACTTGATACAATGTTTGTAGCAAGTTTTGTTTCCAAGTTTATGGAATACCCCAAGGATTCTCATTAGAAAATAGGAAAACGATTCCTAAGGTATGTTGCAGGAACAATAAACTATGGCTTGTGGTACACGAATTTTAAATATTTTTCACTTGCAAGGATACATAGACAGTGATTTTGCAGGTAGCATAGATCATTGGAAAATCACATCTACTTATGATTTTCATTTGGGAACAAATCTTATTTCTTGGGCATTCAAGAAACATCCCATAGTTGCAATATCTTCAACAGAGGTAGAGTATGTTGTTTCAACTTTAGAATCTTCCCAATTTGTATGGCTGAGAAGACTCTTGAAAGATATAGCACATATGGAAAAGGAGCCAACTCCTATTTTCTGTGACAACAACTCAGCCATCGCATTGTCAAAGAATTATGTGTTTCATAAGAAAAGAAAGAATATTGGCACTCACTTTCACTTCATTCGAGATCTTTTCAATAATGGTGATATTTCTCTTCAAACATGTGGATCAAGAGATCAACTAGCAGAAATTTTTATAAAACCATTAGGAAAATTTGTTTTTGAATTTCAAAGACAACACTTGGGCATTGTAAGTGTTGATGAATATAACAGTTGAGATTAAAGTGGAGTGTTAGAATTAATATCCACCTATCCACCTATCTACCAACACATCTAGTTATCTTAGCTAGACTTCACTTAGTCATTCGGTCCAATATTTGTTAACATTAATTAGTTAATGATCCGTTGAGATCCATTTGTATTTTTTTTATAATCTATTTATTATCAAGAAGGGTAATGAATCCCTACATTTGTTTTCCCCCCATATGTTTTTTTCTTCTCTGTCTCTGACTTTATCACCTAAGAAATCAAATGCCTTGATAATGGTGGACTAAAAAGATACATCTTCAAGGATTTGAGCTGACCAAGAAGAGTAAAAACCACAGTAAACATCTACCCATGGAATCACTTCAAAGAGGTGCAGACCATATGAATAGTGACAGAGAGGGATACTTAGTGGTGGGGATTGATCAAAGTACCATTGATATTTATCCCCATTATCATCTTCTCTAAGAAAATCAAGGTCGCTTCCTTGGATGTATCCTGCTACAACTGCCTCAATGAATCATTAAACTCTACATAAGGCATCCTTCATATCAGTATAAATGAGAATACCAGACTCTTCACATTCCCAGGTTTCCAACAGAGTCAAAAATGGGAAATGGAAATAGAAGCAAACATTCTTACAAAGAATGGGAGGAAGCATGAAAATGTTTCCTATGGAATCTAAAATTGGAAATGGGAATGGTAGCAAACGTTGTCCCAATGAAATGGAAATGAAAGCAAAAGTGAATTGTGTCAAAGAAGGAGAGTTTTATGCCATTTGCAAGAGGGTTTAGTGTTTTTTTGGACTTAGGAGATCTTGAGAGAATTAGCTAAGAGAGGGGGGATCATGTGGGTTAAGGGTTTCATCCATTAGGTAGCTCCCAATATTGGAAAGATTGGAAAAACTATGAGAATTGATAATCCAGTCAAGCTTAAGCAATACAAGCTAGATCCAAAGAAACAGGCATGCCTTCTAGTCATTTGCAAGTGGTTTATCAAAATAAAGCATATTGTATATTGACCTAGTTGTGTGAAGAAACTATGGTAAGTGGCATGCCTAAAAAAAATTGCAAAGAGTGAATTTTTTTTCTTAAGTTCATTGTTATGTGCTTGCAAAAGTAATTGTGTAATTGTGTACCTTGCTAGAAGACTGTTATATTGGTCGATGCTTAGTCATACTATTGGAAACTAGAAGTAGATTTTTCCACTATTACAAGAGTAGCAGACAAATTCAACGGAAGAAATCAACTTTATAAAACTAATTTCACATACATTAATAGTAGATATGTTTCACATACATGCATGTTGTTATAGAAATTGAAGCTTTTTCTACATAGACACATGAGCACATGTTATATCATTTGAAGCTTTTGTTACATACGACAAATGAGAACTTTGTATGGTCAATGAGAATTTTTTAGGGAGTTGGACAAGAGGCCTATGGAAATATATGAATTATCAAACATCTTGGTCAAGCATCTGATCAGTGGTGTGAATGAATGCTTGGTGTTATCAATGGAATCGACTAATCAATGGTGTGAATGAATGTTTTTGAGTTCAAATGTTGCAAGCGATAAAGAATCAAGCATGAATCGATGGATCCATGTAGCCTACCATGTGGATAGCCCACATGCAAACTATTGTGTGGAAGGCCCTTCTCTAAAAAAAGCATCTTGTTGCAAGAGTACCCTTCCCTAAAACTTGCATCTTGTTGCAAGCTTGCACAACCAATCAAAAATTGAAATTGGGAAATCTAATAAGTAAGAAAATGAATATTTTTTCATAATAAATAGAGATAATATGGAATCTGATGTAAACTTTGGAAATGGTTGGGAATTTGGTATGAACTAATACAAGGTCATGGTATTTTGAATCATTATCGAAATCTATAGTCCCTAGTGGTGGCAGAGACTAATAATACATCTCCAATATCACACAACATATTTACAATTTGATTTTGAGTGGAATAACATCTTCTTGGCTGAAACATGGTAGTAAATTGGTTCCCCAAAGTTTCTACGTCAGATAATACATCTCCAATATCACACAATATATTTACAATTTGGTTTTGGGTGGACTAAGAGTTGGATTTCTAAAATTCCAAGTAGGTACAAAACTCACTAATTTCTAGTTTGTTGAATGTGATGATGGGTGTGAATTGCTCTTGTCACACCGTGGATTGTTCTAATTGATTTTTTTTTCAAGGATTTTGATCAATATTTTATCAACAAACTAAACATACTTAGTAAAAAAGTGTGATTCATCAACCTTTTCAAATAATTTGATATACATTTTCAAAAAAAAAAATTTCTTTTCTCATGGATTCATTCTTGTAGTAGTCAACTTGGCTTTGATGCTTGTGACCTCCTTAACTTAGCATCAATTTATACATGCATTTCTTGGAGCTTATCTCTTGATAGCTAGGAAAAAGAAACAAAAAATATTTCTAGAGTGAGGGGATGTGAATTTTTCACATTATTGATGATTTCTTATGATGTCTAAATCACCATTTCTCTCCCTTTATCTTTCTTTCTCTTTTGCATCATCCTCTTGAGAGAGTCTCCCTTAACATCAAACATGAAGGTCTCAAATTTTTCTTATCGACCTCCCTCTTTCATGGATAGGAGCTTTATTCTCTTAACAAACCACAAATCCAATATGACAAATTGTTTTTCTCTTTATATTTGTATATGTATCTTAATAAGCCTTAACAATGTGTCCCTAAGTGAGTTGAGAATCATCATATTGTTGTTTCTCTATAATGGCCACAGGGTTGGTTCCTAACACTCTAGTGATCTACCCAACAGTACACTGAGACGATTTCATGCTTGACTTCTCCTAGGTGCACATTGAAGTTACCCTTACTTGTTCCATTACCTATCTAGGGGCCCACTAGAAAAAATTACCATGTGAAACTGTATGGGAAATCTCCTTGGTTCTTCCCATAGTTCTTGTCTACAACGTTTTATGGGTTTGAACCAAAGCCTTGAAAGATCCATTATTTTTTTGGAAACCCTATGATTACTTTGTTGTTTATGAGTCGGGACTATACTTGATTTCTCTGAAGTGCTTGAATATTGTCCTTCTAGATTAGAATCTCCTTCCCAATCCTTTTCTGAATATTTTATCTTCTAGATCTCAATGGTCTATTCAAGAGAAATAGGTGAGATTCCCAATGGTTGTTGTTATGGGGAGGACACTAATATCATTATTGTACATTATGTGTTTTGTTCCTCTAGAGTAAGAATTTGAGTCATTATGTCTCTATATGAGTCTTTTCAGATCTAATTGTTTAATTAATAGAATTATCATTATTTTTTGTTATAGTTATGTGGCCATTAAACTTGATTGTCCTAGGAGGATAGACTATCCTACCCTTTTTGGGATTAATGTCAATTTTTCTTGATGTTGCATTTATTCCATTCTTTTTTTCCTCTTTAACTTCTTTATAGGTTAAATATTTCCTAAATACACCATCTTCTTCATTGTTCTCATGACTATATTCCTAGAGGAGCCTCTATTATTTGAAATGTGTTTATCCTACCTTTAAAGGATCGTGAACCTTAAAAGGCCCTTCCTAAAAATGATTATTGAGGATTTCTTTCACTACCATTTCAACATAGTTTAAATTGAACAATGAGAAATAATCAATGGTTATTATCTAATATGGTCCTTTCCAACTTTTGTTTTGATTGAAGACACAATGGAACCAACTCAATAAACTGCAACACCCAAGTTGTGTCACTTGGACTAAGGACCATTGGAAGGAATAAAGAAGATCAAAGATTGTGGGAAGCAAAAGCCAAGATATCAAGCCAAAATCCCGTGTTTTGAAGAACAAATTGTAGAAGACTACAAATCATTAGAGATGCAAGGGCTACCCAACTAGTATATAACTACACTAGCATTAATAAAATGACATGAATGAACCTTCCCACCCATGCCCATGGGCACAACTATATGTATGCAAATGATTCAATATGTTTTAAGTTAAACAAGGCATGAAATGAGACATTAGCTTTATTATTGAGATATTATAATGATGATGTGTTATTGTGTTTACTCCAATGCACTATAATCTTTGTAATGATGATCTAGATACTATTGAATATCAAAGGAATGAACCCCCCATTCCAAGACATTTTTATGGTGTTAATGGTTTGTGCCAATGATTTATTATTTATTGCTATATATTCTTTTATTGTATTCCCTAGTTATATGTGTCTATCAAGGGTTGTGTCTCTGATATAGTATGGTGCATAATATAATGATGATCTAATGTTCAATACATATATTGGATTTTCCACTTGGTGAATATGAGCATAATTATGGTTGCATCTATCACCCATTAAATTTTTCTCATAAATTTATGTCAAAGAGAAGACGTTCCCTATCCCTAGAGATTGATATGTTGGTGCTAGACTATAATCCCTTTGTTGGACACTCCCTACAAACCTTGGTCTACTCATTGGACACCTCACCAGTTTAAGGATCGTAAGATATTTAATGATTTGTATGAGATATTTTTTGTTTAGTTTCTAGTGAGATTGTTTGAATGGCTATAGAGACTTGAGGAGGACACTAGATATTAACAATGGAAGGAGTGGAAGAGTATTACATGGAATTCTTATAACCTAATTTTGTTATAGTATTGTGATGACCCTATAGAAAGAATTGTGAAATTTTGGATCAAGAGTACCTTAGAAGTATACGTTATATAGTTTGTAATGGAACAATGTAAGTCCTACTCACGGGATGAGGAACAATATTTGAACATATGATAAGGAAAACTAGTAAAGGAACTCCTTACTTGGGTAAAAATGTTTCTAGTAGATGAAGAAATTAACCATTTACCCCGATGGACATAGCAACATAAACCCTACACCAAAGGGTGGAATGGAAATTATGGTGGTGGTAAAAATGAAGCCCTGAAAGGTGGAACAAGAAACCATTGAAGAAGAATGTATTAGCCATGTATTCAACCATGAGTTTAACAATCAATGCTTCATATCTGCAAATGGTCTAGAAATATTAAGAGTTGATGCATATGCATACAAATAATAAATTTTATTAAGAGTTGATGGAGAAGGATATAAATAAATACTAAGAATGGAAAAATGAAGAGTTGATGTAGATGCATACAAAAAAATATCATTATGAGTTTATGAAAAAGGATATAAATAAATAATAAGAATATAAAGATGCAAGGAAGAGTGAATTACTTTCCCATTGGTGTGCTATTGGAGTGAACACCTAGAGAGATAAGAGGGTGTGAAGAGAGAAATGTTCCATTTCTCATATTTTTATGGATTGTATATCCCACTTCTCTCATGATTTTAGAATGCCTAAGGAAGTGGGCCACCATTAGATTGATCTTTGTGCCTAGCTTGAGTAGGAGTCACATTATAAAAGAGAGGGACAACAATGCTTAATCCCTTCTTCCCCTTTTCTTTCCCTCCATGTAGTATTCGATTTGTGATAAGTTGTATGTTGAGGCACTATAAAAATTGTTGGATATGTGTTAATTCCTTTTAATAAGGGAGGAAAACCAAATCTATGAAGTCAAACACCTTCCCTCTTACACACATGGCCTCTAAAACCAATTCTAGGAAGTCAAACACCTTCCCTCTCACACACATGGCCTCTAAATCCATCACTATTTGATTTGATTTTTTTCATAGTCACACGCCCTCCCAACCACTAAACCACAACCCATTTAATAAACAAAAAGAGGGAAAACTATGCACATAAGATTTTTCCAAAATAGGTATAGCATATATTACATGCACATATGCTTTCATGAAAGATATATAGTTATGTGTTCCTCCATCTCCATTAAGAAAAAACAAAGTATAGTTAATGGAAATGGAGAAACCCACAACTATATATATATATATATATATATATATATATATATCCCACAAATGCATGTGTGCATGTAATATATACTAGACCTTTTTCAGGGAATATGCATAGTGTTCCTCCCCTTCATGATCTATATGGATACTGGTGGCCACCCATGTATTCCACTCACTCATAATGGTTGCACACATTGGTATTTTTATTATAGTTTTTCAAGTTTTGAACATCCTGCACCACTTTCGTGCATTTCCCTTACATTTTTGTAGGCAAAAGTTGTACCCCAAGAAGTTGATGTATCAACTAGCCTCCTTGGAATCCACATTTGTTTTGCCACATTGTCTCCTAGAGTTAGGCTTTTGGATATTTAGGGTTTTCCACTTAGATATTCATAGTTTATGTTAAAGGATAGTCATGGCCTCTAGTAATGTCTTCTTGAGAATGAATAGATCCAACACAACTCTCTTCAAAGATACACTTCCATCATTTTAGCTAGTTTTATTATTTTTATTTTTCGATCTTTTTCTATTTCATTCCTTAATAGAATTTGGGTTTCATTGTATCAATATACTCTATAATATCTTTATTTTCCATTTATATTTATTCCTTCATTTCATTCTCTATATAATCCATATAAGTGGTATCAAAGCTATCTACTCTTTGTTGTTTCTTCATGCATGTCCCTGTCAAGATCAGGGTATGGGGAGTTGGGTCTCGAAGTAACTGAGCCTCAGGAAGACCACTCTTATTGACCCAAGCAATGTCCCATGCAAAAAGGAAAGAGATATGATGAAGTAGGAGATTCTGCCAAGTTGTTGTTGTTGGAAGCCCTTATGTGATAGAGGAATGAAGTGATTGATTATTTCACCCAAATTCTTTAATGTCTGCCAATGGTAGTAAATACACCTTCATTAAGTAATGATTTTAGAGGGGCAATGACCTTCAGTACAATTTAACTTTGAAATTCATTTATTTGAAGGATATATAGACGTAGGTGCTTTAGAGAAATGGTAAAATCTATTAGAGGGTTTTTAATATTTTCAAAAAAAAAAAACGTTGATAGTGAAAAGATCACTTTTAACAAAGTTACCAACTTAACGAGAACTCTCCAGAGTTCTCATTTTTTATAGTGGTTATTTTTACACCCGATTCAAAAATTGGTGTTATCGGTAGCACCCTTTTTTTGCAGGGTGGCTTAAATTGCAACTTGTTTGAAATCGCGGCCTTGACAACCAATACCATTGTAAAAAATTGACCTTCAAATCTAAAAGTGATGTTACCAATAACACTTTTTTTATTTTTTGACTTAAAATTAAGATTTAATTTAAACACTGGTCTGAATCACTTATATTTTCATGAACAAAGAACTTCAAATTGGCTTATAAATTGAAAAGTTGTATTTTATTTATTAATTAAATTTTTTACTTTTTAAAAATTTACATAAAAAAAAAAAAAAAATGAAAAAATAATTTCCATAAACATATTTCTGTTTTTTTTTAACAAAAAAACACACTTTTTTATTTTGTTTTTTCGAAGAAAAAAAAGACATGATTTTAGAGGAAAAACCACATTTTTCCTATTATAAAAATACATTTGTAATTTTTTATTTTTTTTTTGGTAATCATGAACATTGTGATTGGTGAGGGACTGCCCTGGCTGAGAGGCCATGACCCAAGGGCATCTAAGTTGTCAAAGTCACCAGGGGATCGCATCAAGCTTGGACCGCACCAACCCTTAATATGGCTACATTTGAGGGATCCTTAGGGGTTTCGAACCAGTGACTATCACTTACGGAGTGCCTTAACAGCACACTCCCTCACTGACTGCTATAGACCTTGGGGAGTTTATAAAATTGGAAGATATGGGGTTGGGCTATGATCCACTTATGTGTGCACAAGTCACGATATTATTTAATATAATACTTCTGGGTGCAACCGCACGTTCAACCACTACCTCAAGGTGCCCCCATGACTCCAGGTTAGACCCTCACGAGAATTGAACATTTCCCAACGGTGAAAAACTCATTGTTTTTCACCATTGAATCCAATCGCTTTGGGCAAACACATTTATAATTAAAAACACTAAAAATAGTAATTTTTGTAAGTTTAAAAAACAAAAACAAAAAATCCAAAAATATTAACCTAAAAAATTAAAAAACAAAAATTTTAATTATTTTAAAAAAATAACAATTAACAAAATAAAATAAATAAACAGATAAAATTGAAAACAAAATTTTAAAATTACAAAAAAAAACTTAAATTAAATTAAATAAATAAATAATTTAAATTTGAAAAACAAAGATTAAAAAGAAGCCAAACAAAATTTAAAATAATAAAAAATTAAAATAAAAAGAAAAAAAGCAAACATTAAAAAAAGATTAAAATAAACAAAAATAAAAAAACAAACATGAAAAAATATTAAATCTAAGCCTTTAAAAGGGAAGGGGGCAATGCCTCTCCCCCTTGCATTATGGAAATGGGGAAGGGAGGGGGGCAATGCCTCTCCCCCTTTTATTAAGTTAAAAAAAATGTAAGGGGGAGGGGAGATGCCCAACATCGCCCCCTTCCTTCCCGAGGAGATGCACAACATCACTCTTCCCTTCCTTTTTAAAGGTTGTTTTTATTTAAATTTTTAATGTTTTTTTATTTTATTTTTGTTTTTTTTTAATTTTAAAATTATTTATTTAAATTTTTTAATTTTTTTTTTTAAA
>JASDQU011175642.1:12162-26843 GCA_032191745.1 Picea mariana
TATTGTTTATAATTTTAATTTTTAAAAACTTAGGTTTAAATTTTTGGGTGGGGGGGGATTTTTTTTTTTAATGTTTTATGTTAATGGTTTTGGATTTTTTTAATTTTTTTGTGTTTTTTAAAAATAAAATATTTTTTTAACAAAAAAAAAGTGGTTTTTAATAGAAAAAGTGTATCTTTTTTCTAAAAGTGTGGGTTTTTTTATCTTAAAAAAACAAAACAAAAAAAAAAATTATTTTTTTCTTTTAAAAAAAGAAATATGTTTCTGGAGTTTTTTTTTCAATTTATTTATTTTTAATGTAAATTTTTAAAAAATTAAAAACTTAATTCATAAATAAAATCTTTTCGATATATAAGTCAATTTGAAGTTCTTTGCTTATAACAGTATAAGTGATCGAGACCACTATTTCAATTAAATCATAATTTTAACTCCAAAAATAAAAAGAGTGCTACCGATAACATCACTTTTCGATTTGATAGTCAATTTTCTGCAATGGTATTGGTTTTCAAGGTCGTGATTTCAAACAAGTCGCAATTTTAGCCACCCTACAAAAAAGTGGTGCTATCGGTAGCACCACATTTTGAAACGGGGGTTGATTTTGGTGGTTTTGACACACGAAAAGTGGGTTTTTTGCACCAGAGTTCTCGTTTTGAGGTCATGATTCTCATTAAGTCAGTAACTATGGTTTTTGATCTCCTTAAGTCCCTTCCCCATTTTAATGAATGGTGGGGTAATTACTAGGAGAGAGATGTTGCAGATAAGTTTACAACATTTAGTAAAAAACCCACTTGGGTAAATCTTATTGATTTCCTCAAGGAGGAATTCTACCCTGGTGGAAACTATGATGACCCACACACGAGATGGATAACTTTGATCATGAGAGAGACCAGATGGTGCTAGAGTACACTAATATGTTTCATACTTTTCACTCAAGGTTGGGTATCACAGACTCTGAGTATAACTTGATTCTAAATTACTACAATGGCCTACACAGGAATGTCCAAATAGAGATGGGGTTCTTGGACATCTCCTCACTAGGAGGTACTTATAGGTATGTTGGCGAAATGGAGAAAAAAATTAAGCATATGAATAAACAGAAGTTTATATCTAAAAATATACCATGGTAGAAGCATGGTAAAGGTGGCTCTAATTCATAGAATAAAGGATAGAGAAAGGATATCCAACATCAGGACAACTAATCCAAGCCATAGGCAAAGAATGGTAAAAAGAATTCAAAGGAAACTGGAAAGTGGTGTGAGTTCTACAAAATCCCTCAGCACAACATTCAAGAATGTCGCTCATAGTAGTCATTTCTAGTCAAATTGAAATACTTAGAGTGTTATAGGATCAATTGCCACCTTTGAAGCATTGACAAGCTGATTGGCCTAATCTATATCCTCTTTACAGACTAGTATTCTCCATACCTCCTTGAGACCTTCCAAAAAATAGTTTTTTGGAAGATGTGAGCACCCTCGCAGTTATAGATCTCTCATATACGTGGGACAATAAAGGGGCATTCATGAACATGTCAGAAAATGATTAAAAATATATATTTATGCTTAATTGAATGTTGATTTACGAGATTGGTTAGTTTCCTAACTCCTTTTACCTCTACTCAATCATCTCTAACCAACTGGAGACCACATAAAATGAGCATTTGTCTAAGGAGAAAGATAATGACAAGTAATGATTCTTTGCACACCTTAATAAAACCTCTCTTTGGCTATCCTTTACAAGTCTGTAAACCCTTATACATCCCTATTGTTGTTGGTTTGACCTGCAAACCCTTGTTTCCAGCCTCTTTATGATCACCAACCTATCTTGCCAAGAGTTTCCCTTTATATTCTCTTTGGGCATGTGGTGGATTCAGATTCAATACCATATTGTATCACAAGAGAAAGGGTGGAGGAACCTAGGATCTCTCTCGACATGGCAACATTGCGCAGGATAGTTGTAAATTTTTAACCACCTTAACTATTGAACAAATATAGAAACTCTTTCCTTCGAAATATGTTTTATTTGTAACATTTTGTTTGCAATATTTTCATATATATTTTGTAGAATATCAGTTGTTGAGATATTATTGTTATATTTCATTAGACTAACAGATAGTTATTAGTATAACTACCTATAGGACTCTGGAAATCGGGAATGATATCAACTGTAGGACTCCGGGTAGGTCAATCTTTCCCTTCTTCTTCATATTTAGTTATTTATTTTGAAATCAGTTATTGTATCTTTGTTGCATTTTATTTTTAGGAATTTGTTTTTGTACTGTCATTGGTATGTTGTAGTATAGCCCACTATTGTAGGATATTTTCCCAGAAATAAATCACTATGGATGAATGTGGATGAACAATATTTAGGTGAACAACCCATAGTTAAATAAATACACAATGAAATGAAGGAAAGAGAAATTAAGGGATTTGCACACCTTATTGCTTGGATCTTTGCAAGGGCATCATCCACAAGAAATGATGAATATTTCCATGTGGGACAGGATGTCAAAACACGTTGGTGAAATGCTTGTAACCATCTCACAATTGTTTCCCACGCTACATTATTTGATATGACCAAATAGACAAGAATGTCATTTTGATGTGTGTTGAAATCCAGAATGGTGTACAAAGGACACCACCACACATAAGATTTCCTTAATACAGTATTACCAATATACAACTTCAGCATGGTCAATAAGGCCATTAGAAACAATGATTTCGTGAATATAGATTTCAAAACAATATTTCTCTAGACAAGCATTTCATGAATTGAAATTACAAAATGATAACATTGTCTAGTAAATTAGGCCACTAGAAACAAGTAGTTCACGAATTCATTATACATAATAATTCCATACTGGTAAATAAATACCCTTGAACAATAACACTAGCATAGAAACTATGACCCCTAGAGTTAATAATTCCATGAATTCATATAACAAATAAATAATGTCATCCTAGTAAACAACTTTTCTATAAACAAGATTTTCATGAAATTTTACCATAGAAAATAACATTGGCATTGTAAATAAGGAAAACAGAAACCAAAATACCTTGTATTTGTTTGTGAAAAAAGTAGAATGCATCACAAGGATGTTGGTGTGCCCATGCCTAACAACCTAATCCAGCTGTCATGGCTCCCTATTTAGTAAGAACACATCCACCTTGTTCTTTTTCACCCAATAGAGGATGCTAACAAAGTCATCCTCATGAATCTAATACAGTGGGTCATCAAGCTATTTTATTTGGTTTAGGATGTCTCTTTTAGTCAGGAATGCATCTCTCCCAATTGCGAGCAAATTGGCATAGGTTCGTTGTAATGCAATCATATGAACATGCTTATTGTGTATCATGGTGAGAAAAACACCAACAAAAAGGAGGGATCCCACCGAATTTTTACACGTTCCAATAAGTGCATATTGTTGCAAACATATCCTATTGCACACAAAGTCAATATAAGAGAAAATGTGTTATTTCTAATTCTGTCATAAAGATAATTGGAACATTGATCATTATTTTTCAAAAATACATCTCATATCACTGCTAATTTCATCAATTTCCCATAATTGATATTCCTGTTGTAATATCCCCAAAATTAAATTATTTTGGAAGACTGAAAATACTTAGGAATTTATTTCCATTTTTGGCAAATTCGAATTTGGAAAATTATTGTCATTTATGGCAATTCTGAATTGGGAATTTAGTTAATTGTAATTAATTATTGTGACTGGTTGGGCAAAGATTTTATTTGCCCAACTAAATCTTTGACTATGACACTTGTAAGAGACAAATAATTTATATATTTATTGCTAAGAGACAAATGGAACAACTAGGTTGAAATCACCTGACCATGACTCCATGAGTGGGGAACAGGCTTGAATTACCTTAGGGCTGAATTTTACAAGTGGTAGATCTGGAATTTGGCCATTGACAGACCCTGAAAATCAAGGATTTGTAAAGTTGTGAAAATTCACAAGGGGAAAAGACCTAGGCACAAGATTGTTTTGCATATATAGCATATGGGAGGAGGCAAGACATTGCCTAGTATGCTGGGAAAAGATGGATTTGTTGTTATGATCACTAATTCTGAGTGTGAGGCAAGGAGAACTTATGATCTGAAGAAAGATGAACTTTCTGTTATGAGCACTATTTCTGAGTGTGATGCAAGGAGAATTGGGATATGAAAGAGGAGTTTGAGATTAGACCTCATGGATTCATGGTCAGGCTAGGGGGTGAACGGAACAAGTAATTTGGTTGTTATGTTCTATAGTTGGGTGCAACTTGGTTGTTTCATTTGTTGTCCCGACAATTTGTTCAGATATGTTCTTCTACTCTTCCCTGGTTGATAATTTTGTTGATTAATAATCGGTAGAATGTATTTACTTAGTTCTGGTTAAATGTTCTATGGACGAATGACTGATAGAATAAATCTTCTTGTTTTGTAGAAGGAAATTAATTATTTATTAGGCCTTTACATTTGAATTATTCATTGAGTAGATTCAGGGACGACTGTTGTATGTGCTAACCATTGATAAATGTATGGAAGTTTCTTGAGTAGAGCTAAGAAAATTGTTGTAGGTATTGTTGTTGATGAAAGTGTGAAAGTTTCCTATCCCTGTGATATAATCTATGGTCTACAATAGAAAAAAATTAACGGATTGAGATGTGAATGATATTAAGGAATCTTTAAATTGTACAATTACCAAATGGAAGTTTGAACGAATATCAGAATTGGACTATATATGTATATCTGTTGTTACCTATACAAATTCTCGGAGCTATATGAACATCTATTACACAAGAAGCTATGTTTCGATTATTGTAAGCAATTGCCTCTTTAGCCGACTATGCTAACTATAACAAAGGAGTTACAGTTTCTTTTTCTTTTTACTCTCAGGAACAAATGTCCAGGGACTTAGATACATAAACCTATTACCTTTTACAGAGTTGGTCCCTTATTTAAGCGAGTCTTCAAACTCTACATAAAACTTGCGGTCATAAGTATTGATTAGGGAAAATCATCTCCCATAGGGATTCCCCCCTATACCCTTTCTTTAAGGATTGAAGATAAATTTTAACCAGTTGTCTATAGGAGCCTGGTATAAAAACTACCAAGATAATAGTATGCTAGGGTAGATCTATATCTTTTTCAATAGAATTTGGGTCATTAGATCCAGTGTAGTTGGAAGATGGTTAAGGTCAAGAGACTTTCGACATTCAGAAGATCGGGAGAGAACAGTGCGAAGCTGCACACAGAGCGCAAGTGTGCGCAGGGTCGAAGTCATGTTTCATTGATGAAAGATCAGGAGGGACAATGCTTTTAGAAACACAGACAATACCTAAAGTTACAGTGCTCACAATAGAAATTTGGAAGGCGTAGTCTTTACAACGTTTTGAAAATCTCCCAAGTTAGGAAAGAAAGCAAAAACAAAGTTCATGAGGAATAGTGGTTTTAAATCGCGAGAGGTAGCACTTAGAAAAGTGTCTAAGTCCTGAAGAGTTGAAGTGTCTAAATATGGAGCGCAAAATTTTCAAGATAATCGAAGGAGGATCGATGGTTAAGATCCATTCAGGAGAAGCCGAAATCTTTCAAGTCATTAGATCTCAGAAAAGTGGGGCACTGGTTAGTCGCGAGGAATTATCGGAGTTTTGCAAATCAAAATATTTGGAAGAAGTAGAATGAAATCTATGAAACTCCAAAACATGAAATCCCAAAATCATTGGGATCATCCATCAAAATGGGAAAAGTGGAAAGAGATCGACATTTAGCTGACTTGCAGGGGGGAGAGGTCAAAGGGCGAAGTCATGAGGATTCATGAAACATGAAATCATGATTTAATCTGAGTCGTTGATCAAGGAGAGATATGGATCATCAATTTTCTAGGGATAATTTCATGGTATCGGGGATCAAAAGCAAGGAAGTGAGCACCCATCAAACTTCATGAAACACGAAGTCCTGATGCACGAAGGGAAGATTTGGACCATTAGATCCAAAGAAGCACGATCCGTTGGATTTGGGCGTTTCGAAATGTCAGCGTTTCAAAAGTCAGGAATGTGGACAAAGTGTTAACTTGGAAATCGCAAGTCGTGAAACCCTGATTTGCAGAAGGAGAGTCTGGACCCTTGGATCTAGAAAAGATACGTGTCAATGGGTTAGGAGATCTAGAAAGAGGTGAAAGTTGAAGTGTTACAACAGTCGTAGGTCATGGAGTCGAAGATATGAGAGTCGTCGATCTGTGAGGGGACACTTGTCACCAGATCAGGAGCTCCAGAGAGAGTTACCCTTGAGTTTTTAGTTTGAGAATTGAAACAGTCAAATCTTGAATAGCTAGAGAAAACGTTAGCCATCGATCTAGGTTGGAAAGGTGTCACATGATCGTGGACTCTGAAAGGATTCACTCAGGAGACTCGTGGCTGTTGAAACTTGAAATCACCAAAGGCCAGAGTCCCAGAAATGATGATAACCATCGATGTGAAAGAGGGCACATGGCGCCATATATAGAATTCCAAGAGATACCCAGTCAGCAGGGGCGAGCGATTGAGATTTGAGATCTCAGAAGTCTGGAGAAGTGGAACAGATATGAGCCGATAGATCACCCAAAGTGAATCTGAGCCATCATATCCATAGAGGAGACATGGGGAAGATCTGTGGACTCCAGGAAAAGACCTAAAGAAATTCTAGGTCATCCGATTTAAGTGGACACGTGGTAGGATTCCACGTAATTTAAGGAGAAGGAAAAAGGGACTTGGGATTTGAGATACCTGAAGGTCAGATCCGTGGAATAGACCCTAGTCATGAATTGAAGCGGACAAGTGGCAATAGATCTACCACTCTGGGAGATTGTCACGCAGAGAAGAGTAGAGTTGAGAGTTGAAACTCTCATAGTCCGGAAAGGCGGAGTCAACAATAGTTGTTGATCCAAAGGGGAGCTACGTGTCGACAGATCGAGGGAGTCTAGGGAGACACGTGGAAAAGGAAATAAGGGCATATGAATGAAGGGGGTAGTGAATATGATTTAGCACCCGTAAACTGAGAAGCACGTAGAGTCAAAAGGTTTCAAGTCTGTGATAGATGCACTGAACCTTTTTTATTTAAGCACACAATTCTATGATTTGGACTCCACATCGTTTAGACCTATATGACACAACTATTGTCTACGCTTAAGGATCTTCTATAATTCGAGTGGGCTTATTCCTCTATAAATCTAACGTTAATACATGTATATATTTATATATAGATATTGGGAAATGATCATAATGATTAGCGAGACTTTACTAAACATTACGCTTATGTTAGATATGTTGGGAATATTAGAGGTTGGGGTAGAGCAAAGTTACCTTGACCCTTTAAGTATATGACTATTATGTAGTAGAAAAGAACCAGAGATAAAATTTGTTATAATGATAGTTAATTTGTATCAATAACTGGAAACACAAACCTTGAAAAAGTAAATAGTGATGACAAATACCTACTTATAATAACAGTAGGCCTTTCGAGATAAGTTGTTCAAAGAGAAAGAGATTTAATGTCCTTAAGAAAAAAAAATTATATGGTAAATTTGGCGAACATTACATATGGTATCACAACAAAGGTTACAACACTTGGACCTTAGACAGGGCCAAAAATGTTTGCTTAACACATGTTTTTTGTTTTATGAAAAAAAAAATAACAAATACAATTGTTGTTACAAATAGAAAAACTTTATTTCTATTGTGATCATGGAAGCACATAATGAAACCGAGATCAAACTCAAGGATAATCCTGAACAAAAACCTCCTAAAGATCCGAGGCAGAATAGTGATGGAAGTTAACCTACTGAGGTTCTAGAAACCATGAGGAATCTCATTGTGGAACTTCAAGTTTTCAAAGCAGACAATGAAAAACTGAAAAAGGCACAACAAGAACAGCAGGAAATAAATGAAGTACTAATGTGTAGCATAGTAACAAAGAAGATCCTAAAGTACAATAATGAGGAAGAAGAGGTCAGTAAAAGGGCCTCCAAAAATTCTGGTCCTAAAGGAGAAAAAGGGGACAACTCTTTCGAAGGTACACCATTAGCAGAAGATAAAACAACCACCGGAAGAAAAAGGAAACAGGTGGACCATCTTGAGGGAGATTTTATAAAAATCAAACCGTCCACCTTTGATGGGTAATCCAAGACAGGAGAGGAGGTTGAAGCATGGTTACTAGACATAAAAAATTATTTCCAGATCTACAACTATTCCAGCAATATGAAGTTCAGAATGGCCATCTATAATCTGAAAGGAAAGGCAAGCATATGGTGGCAGGACTTGAAGTTGGACAAGGGCCTAAATAAAAAACAAATGGAGTGGTCGAATTTTAAGAAATACTTTAAGAAACAGTATTTATCTGAAAGTTACTATGAAAGAAAAACCAAGGAGTTTTATGAACTACAACTCGGTCAAATGACTATGGATGACTTGATAAACAAATTCTTGGAATTATTAAGGTTCGTTCCTTATATCCAAGAGGAAAAAGTAAAACTCCAGTGGTTCCTAAGTTGTTTACCACAATCCTATAAGGACATAATCGAATTCGATAACCCTAAATCCTTAAGTGAAGTTTTCAGGAAGGCTTGAATGTGTTACGACCAATACAAACAGCGGTCGAAATTTCCCAAGGATTGGAAAGACTAGAAACAAGACCGAATGTACCAATGGAAGAAGGGATATCAACCAGCCCCTTTCTAGAACGCAACAAAGAGTTTTCCAAGGAAAGAGTTTTACTCCAATAACCAGAATAGTCCAGGAGGTGGTAAACCAGTTAATCTGGGAACAAAGAAGTTTGGGGATAGCCCCAGAGAACCGTTAAAATGTTGGTAATGTGGAGAACCTCACTTAAGGAGGAATTGTCCACGTTTAAATTCTGGAGCCAGGATTACATTTCACAACCTACAAGAAGCCTCTATAGTGGGAGATGTGGGTAGAAGCTTACATAGGATCAATGTAGTCGTGAACGGTCAACAAGATGATCACCAATCCACTGTAGTGGAAGTTGAAGGTAAAGTTAACAATACTCGTGTTTTTGTTTTAATTGACTCAGGAGATACTTTGAGTTATATTTCTCTTGGTGTAGTGGATTCAAATAAAGTTAAGAAAACATAACATGTGAAATATTGGCTAGTACAACTAGCAACAGGAACAAAAAGAAAAGTATATGATTCTATTTTCGACTGTGAGTTTAGTTTAGGTGATCAAAACACAAATATAAATTTGAATATTCTACGGTTAGGGTCTTATGATATAATTATCTGGATGGACTGGCTAGAAAGGCATAAATCAGCTTTAGATTGTTATTAAAAATCACTCAAGTATAAAGATGAAAACGACATTGTTACGATAGTACAAGGCATACAAAAACCAGTCTCAGTTAGACAGATTTTAGCAATGCAATTTAAGAAGTGCATGAGAAAAGGTTGTCAGATTTATGCTATCCAAGTGACAAATCTGTTGGAAAAAGAAAACAAACCTAGCTTAGAGGATTTTGTCGTCTTGCATGATTTTAGAGATGTTTTTGTTGATGAGATACATGAATTCCCCCCAGGAGAGAGATAGACTTTTCTATTGACCTACTTCCTGGTTCGGCTCCTATATCTAAGGCACCCTACCGAATGATTTTACTCGAGTTAACATAATTAAAGATTAAACTAAAAGAACTGTTGGACAAGGAATACAATTGGCCAAGTGTATCACCATGGGGAGCACCAGTCCTCTTTGTTAAAAGGAAAGAAGGAACTCTAATATTATGCATTGATTATAGACAATTAAACAAAATGATTGTTAAGAACAAATAACCCTTACCTAGAATCAATGATCTTTGTTTGATCAAGTAGGTGGGGCAAAGATTTTTTCTAAATTGGATTTAAGATCTGGTTATCATCAGGTTAGAATAAAAGATGAGTACATAAGTAAAACAATATTCAGAATGAGATATGGACATTACGAATTTGTTGATATACCATTTGGACTCACTAACACACCAGTGACATTTATGTGTTTAATGAACAACATTTTCAGTCAGTACTTGGATAAGTTTGTTTTGGAATTTATTGACGATAACCTAGTGTATTCTAAAACAGAAGAAGAACACCTAAGGATAGTACTGTAAACTTTAAGAAAACACAAACTGTATGCTAAATTCGATAAGTGTGACTTTTATCAAAATAAAATACAGTACCTAGGACATGTAATTTCTGAAGAAGGTATTGTCATTGACCCTGAGAAAATAAAAGCCATCATGGAATGGTTGATCCCTAAGGATGTAGCGGACATCCGGTCATTCATGGGAATCACCAGATATTACCGCAAATTTATAGAGGGATTCTCCATGATTGCATACCCTATCACATCATTAGAAAATAAGGGAACCAAGTTTAACTCGTCACAGAAATGTTAGGACAGTTTTAATAAGTTAAAGGAATTGTTAACAACCGCACCCATTTTAAAGGTAGTATATCTATACAAAGACTTCAAAGTCTGTGTGGATGTGAGTAAAGAAAGTTTGGGAGGTGTCCTAACCCAAGAAGGGCATGTTATTTGTTATGAGTCCTGAAAACTAAAAGAGAATGAATGAAACTACGTAACTCATGAATTAGAGTTAGTCGTTGTAATACACGCTTTAAAAATGTGGTGACACTATATAATGGGTAGAAAATTTATGTTATTTACTAATAATAGTGGTGTGAAATTTTTGTTTAGTCAACCAGACCTCAATGCAAGGCAAGAAAGGTGGTTGGCCTTCTTGAGAAAATTTGACTTCAAGGTAAGACACATCAAGGGTAAGGAAAATGAGGTGGTTGATTCCTTAAGTAGAAGAATTCATCAGTTGTTTGAAATAAACATTAGCAGGGTTGAAAGCGATCTTCAGCAGAGGATAAGGGATGCAAGTAATAATGATGAAAATTAAATTAAAACAGTGGCAGATTTGCGATATAATGCAGAAAATTTAGACAGAACAAATCTGAGTTTGGACATAAATGGTCTTCTAAGATTTAAAAACAGATTATACATACCGGATTTTGTTGAATTAAAGTCAACTATTTTGGATGAAGTACACAATAAACCATATTTTGATCATCCTGGATACCAAAAAATGGTAACAACACTAAGGAAGTTATTTTATTGGCCTAATATGAAAGGCGAGACAACATAATACTTATCTAAGTGCTAAGATTGTCAACAAGTGAAAGTTGAACACCAACATCCAGCCAACCTGTTGCAACCTCTACCTATGTTGGAATGGAAATGGGAGACTATATCACTAGATTTTATTAGAGGGTTTCCTAGAACTCAAAAACAGAATGATTCAATTATGGTAGTAATCGATAATCTTAGTAAGTCTACACACTTTGATCATGTAAAGTATACTTTTAAAGCTATTAACATCGCTAAAATATTCATGAAGGAAATTTTTAGACTGCATGGTATTCCAAAAATGGTGATTTCGGATAGAGACGTAAAATTTACATCTACTTTCTAGAAAGAATTGTTTGCAAGGTTGAATACTAACTTGAATTTTAGCACAAGCTATCATCCACAAACAAATGGACAAACTGAATGAACAAATGAAATCGTAGAAGATATGTTATAAATGTACGTAAGGATGAAACCAAGTGGGAATACTACTTTCACTTGGTGGAATTTGCATACAATAATGGTTTCTAGACATCGGCTAAGATGAGCCCCTTCGAAGTATTGTACGTCAGAAAGTGTACAACTCCAATTAGCTGGGATAACCCAATTGACAGACTCATGATGGGACAAGAAATAATCCAGGAAATGGAGAGTATGGTGAGAAAAGTACAACAGAATTTAAAAGAGGCACAGGACCAACAGAAAAGTTACGCGGACCTGAAAAGAAGACCGCAAGAATTTTGAGTTGGAGACCACGTGTATTTAAAAGTCAAAGCAAGAAGAATTTCATTAAATATAGGAAGATGTGTCAAGTTGTCACCCAGGTTCTATGGCCCTTTCGAGATATTAGCTTGAATTGGACCTGTGGCATATCAACTTGCACTTCCTACAAATCTGAAAATTCAAATCATATTTCATGTTTCTTTGTTAAAAAATCATGTTCATGATCCTACTCACATGATCGATTGGAACATGGTGTGGGTGGAACCAGAAGGCATGTTCCAAGTGGAACCTTTGTGTATTCTAGAGAGGAGAGAAATAGCACTACGGAACAAAGTCGTCGCCCAGGTAAAAGTGCAATGGAAGCACTTTAGTCCTGAGGAGGTTACTTGGGAATTGAAGGAAGATTTGCAGAAATCTTATCGAACCCTGTTCTGAGAAAGGAAAGAACACTGAGGACAACGTTGTACTAAAGGGGGAATGGATGTAATATCCCCAAAAATAAATTATTTTGGAAGACTGAAAATACTTAGGAATTTATTTCCATTTTTGGAAAATTCGAATTTGAAAAATTATTCCCATTTATGGAAATTTCGAATTGGGAATTTAGTTAATTGTAATTAATTATTGTGATTGGTTGGGCACAGATTTGATTTTCCCAAATAACTCTTGTACTCAAGACATCATCGTTGTTGTACTTGGCATCAGTCACATATATGAGAAACATGGAGACAAATATTTCCCAAGGAAACCCATACAGGGTAAAAACCTCTTCTTCTTTATATGATAAGTATTATTTACATTCTTTACATTATCATACATATGAGCACCAACTCATTGTGAGGCTACAACCTCTGGTTTTTGCAAGCTGCAACTTGTTGAGAGCACCAACTCTCTGCTTTTCTCTAGCACCCACTAGAAGGAAGCATTAACTCCTTGGTTTCTCTAGTACCAACTAGAAGGAAGCACCTACTCCCTAGTTTCTCTAGCACCAACTAGAAGGAAGATACAACTCTCTGTGCTCAAGCACCCACTTCAACCTCTGAGGACACCAGTCCTCCATAGCAGCTCCCTTCCACCCTACATTATGAATATGAAATACAGAAACCTATTACAGTGATATAGTGTTTAATAATAGCTTACCAGTCTCATCATTATTCTACAAGATTTTTCTACTCAGACTTCCTCACTGTCTTCCAGCATGCATCCTCTGCCCATTCTGTTCTTTTTCCTTTTGTGCTCTATGTGCAATTCCCATTCAATGCACCTTTTGTTTACTATCCATTTCAGCTGCTGCACCACCCCTTTACTTCCTCACACATGCATTACTTCACCTCAGTAACAACAACCTCATCATTTCTCTGTGCCGTGTACTTATAGTTTCTGTGCACCTTGTGCATGCAATGCCTCTACCTGCTCACACCGTGTTTATCTCCTCCACATCTCGAGTGCTCTATTTGATCATCATGGTAACCCTTCAGCTTCTTTGGCAGTTTGCCCACATGTTCAGCATCATTGGATGTCATGCTAAAATTCCTCAACCTCTCTAGTAGTCGATACTCTTCATATTCTCTGTCTTAGATGAGTTTATCCTTTCTATTTTCAGCTACAGAATTCAATCCTCATCCAGCTGTCAATTTCCTCCACAGATCGTCTTCATTCCACTGGCATATTCCTTGTAACTCTTTAGCTCCTCTGGAAATCACACAGAAGTCTCTTCGCATCCTCTGGTAGAAAATATCAATGGTTTCTAGCAGTTACACTCTGAGGATCAACATTATCCCTCCTATCATGCTCATGTTCACCTCCATCGTTGGATTAATTGTGAAGGGTATTGTCGTTATTTACCCATTTCAAACTTTCACAATTTGGAGATTCTGTGATGAGACATCTTGAGTCTCCATGTCACGAGCTCCGAAAAGGAGCTTGGCTGCTCTAGCTCCCTCCTCTATGTGACCACAGGTGATGACCACCGGTTACACTGACAATTCACCTTTTCGGTATTTTGGCATTCGTATGATACAGTGTCTCGACACTCCCAGATGCGATCCCCGAAATTCCAAGGCGGAGATCATCTTCTCTAGGTCCTTCATCCACATGACCACACACCGTGACCACAGGCTGCACTAAAAGGCGATGTGAACTCATGATCTTCATTGACCCTGATCGACATTCCATGATCTCAATGAATCAACGATCCAAATCTTTTTGCAATCTCGCATCTCACTGTTCCAGTGATGGAGGTTCTCGTCACTCCAAGTCACGATAGGCAAAGCTCTGAGATGGAGCTCAGATCGACGCTCCATGCTCTTGGTGAATTGACTGTCCAGATCTTATCGTGAATTCGCATCTCGTGATTCCTGTGATGGAGGTTCTTGTCACTCCAAGTCGTGATAGGCGAAGATCTGAGATGGAGCTCAGATCGATGGTTCACGTTCTTGGTGAATTGACGGTCCATATCTTATCGTGAATTTGCATCTTGCGATTCCTGTGATGGAGGTTCTTGTCACTCCAAGTCGCAATTCATGAAACCCTAAAATGGAGTCTTTGACATGCTCTGATCTTCTGCCACACATCCCTCTTGGATCAACGGTTAAGATTTTATCAAGACTTCGCAACTCCATGAGCCTTCATTGTGCCTGATCAATGGTTCAGATCAGTCCTTGATCCGACGGTTAGGATTATTTCACGATTTTTCATATCACGATTTCGGGACTCCTATTGTAAAGAACCTTGAAATTTCCATCTCCCGATATCCGAAATCCCGATAGCCAAAACTCCAAAATGGAGTTGGACCACCGCTTCGAT
>JASDQU011175642.1:52033-65463 GCA_032191745.1 Picea mariana
TAAACAACAACTTGGTCTCTAAACTCACCATCAGTGATTTCCAAAAGTTGAAAGTAAATTTTGTGTCTCTGTCAGACACGATCTCTTTCGGCATACCATGTAGTCTGAATATATCCTTCATAAATACATGGGCGATGTCTATTGCCTGGCAAGTCGACTTGACGGGGATAAAATGAGCGGACTTGCTCAATTTATCCACCACTACCATGATGGCATCATTTTTTTTGGTCGAGGTTGGTAATCCGGTGATGAAATCCATGGAGATGGTTTACCATTTCCATTCCAGGATTGGTAGAGGTTGTAATAATCCTGTTGGGTGTCGGTGTTCTACTTTTACTTGTTGGCATTCTATGCATTTGGCTAGGTACTCATCTATGTCTCTCTTCAATCCAGGCCAATAGAATTGTTTCCTAGTGGCTGTGATCATCTCTTGTTATCCTGGATGACCAGTATAGAGTCGTTTATGTAGTTCATCCAGTATGACCCTATTCAAGTCGTCAAAATCTAGAATATACAATCTGTTCCTGTAAGTGAGCAGACCTCCTTCCATCATCTAGTAGCCTCCATACTTTATCCCTGTGGGTTCTTGCTGTAGGTACGAGGTCAAGGTCTGGAAGAATGTGTCTGTATCTTGTTCATTTCTGACTCTTTCTTTGACATCCGTCTCGTAGGTACTCACTGCGGCCAGGTGGATTGTTTTCATGCTTCTGCTAAGGGAATCCACCACCCTATTTTCCTTTCCCTTAATATGTTTGATTTCAAAATCAAACTCCCTGAGGAGGGCCATCCACCTAGCTTGTCTGGCATTGAGCTTTGGTTGGTCAAACAGATATCACAATGCACAGTGGTCTGTCATAAGTACAAATTTTCTTCCCAGGAGGTAATGCCTCCACATTTTCAAGGTGTGCACTATGGTAGCCATCTCTAGATCATGGGTCACATAGTTGAGTTTGTGCTCATTCAATTTTTGGGATTCATAGCAGACCACACTTCCTCCTTGCATAAGGACTCCTCTGAGCCCTTCCTTACAGGCATTTGTGCACACGAGGAAGTCGGCTTTGGGATCGACAATCTTCAACACAGGTGTGTGGGTCAGTAGATGTTTCAGGGTTTGCAATATTTATTCACATTTTTGTGTCCATGTGAATTTTGTCCCCTTTTTCTGGAGGACAATGATTGGAGAACCAATCTTAGAGAATCCTTTTATAAATATCCTATAGTATCCTGCTAATCCCATAAAGGATCTGATATTTGAAACATCCTTTGGGGTAGGCCATTCCATGATAGACCAGATTTTGTCAGGGTCTACTGCTACTCCTTCTTCAGATAGGACATGGCCTAAGTAATGTGTTTGCTTCTGGAAGAATTCACATTTGTTGAATTTGGCATAGAGCTAATGTTCTCTTAGCACTTGTGGCACAAGCCTAACATGATCTTCATGCTCTTCTCCATTCTTGGAGTAAATTAATATATCGTCAATAAAAACCAGCACAAATTTGTCTAGGAATTTGCTGAGTACATTGTTCATCAAGCACATGAAAGTGGCAGGGGAATTGGTTAACACAAATGGCACTACCACAAACTCATAGTGGCCATACCTCATCTGGAAGGTAGTTTTGTGGATGTCTTCGCCCTTGATTCAGACTTGATGGTATCTAGATCTCAAGTCAATCTTTGAGAAGATAGAGGCACCTCCCAATTGATCGAACAAGTCATCGATCCTAGGTAAGGGGTACTTGTTCTTTATAGTTACCTTGTTGAGTTGTCTATAATCTATACACATTCTAAGGGTACCATCCTTCTTTTTCACAAATAGGACTGGTGCTCCCCATGGAGACACGTTGGGCCAGATATAGCCCTTATCCATAATTTCTCTCAATTGCAATTTGAGTTCAACTAGTTCAGGTGTGCTCATCCGGTAGGGTGTCCTAGACACCAGCACTGCTCCCTGTGCAAGTTCTATCGAGAAGTCAATGTCCCTTCTCGGAGGTAGACCTGGTACCTCTTGTGGAAATACATATTTGTATTCTCTCAGGGTAGGGTGATCTTTGAGGCTTGGTTTGTCGCCTTCAATTGTTTTCAACACTTGTATTTCATATAGGGAACATCCTTTTCAGCAATACCTTCTCATTTGTAGAGCTGATATTTGTCTCACCGAGACAGGTTTTCGGATCCCTTGAAGGGTTATCCTTTTTCCTTCTTTACTTACACATTCTAAGGTTTTATGGTAATATTCCAATCTAGCTTTATGGGCGGCTAGCCAGTCCATACCAATCAACAGATCATATGATCCCAGGGGTAATATGTTAAGGGTTTCTTGGGTGGGGAATTCACCCAACATTAAGTGGCAGGTTGGTATGACCTCTGCTACCCTTCTTTTGGTGCCAGTGGTTAAATGTACCAACCATGGCTTGGTAGGTTTAGGTGGTTGTATTTTACACTTATCAATAGTCTTAGGGGCTATATAACTCAAGTTTGAACTAGGGTCAATTGGAATAGACACTAGATGGCTGGAAATCATACCTTCTATTTTCACCACTGAATCTTGGTGGTCGGCTTGGTTATTATCCAAGGCTGCATAAATTTGCGGCACACTCCTGGCCAGATAATTTATGGTGGTAGCTTCCTGGATGATGTAAATTCTCCAACTATTTTGTTGTTAGTGTGGACAGTCTCTCAGTAGATGTTCTTATCTGTAACCCCACCATTTCAAAGGTTCTCTCTTTGGGTTATCATCCTTCACTGGTACAGATCCAGAAGTTTTATTTCCGCTCAAGGAGGAAAGTTTTGTTGGTGTACACTTTGGGATGGGAAGCTCATCCTTGAGTTCTTCTTATAGTTCTTAAATCTTGGGATTTAATCCCCTTTCTCTGAAATCCCGAACTATTCTTCGGTTTCCATCCTTCGAAAGGTTTTGTCTGATGCCCAAACTGTTCATGACAATATCTTGCCTTTCGGATAGTGCCTTCTAGGGTCTTTAGTTCATCAAATTCAATTATGTTCCGATAGTCCTTAGGTAGTCCGCTGATGAAACGTTGCACCTTTGCCTTTTCTACTTTTATATAANCCTCTATAGTGAGTTGCGCCAGTTTGAGTTCATAGAATTCTTTAGTCTTTTCGTCGAAATATTTTTCTGACAGATACTTCTTCCAGAAGTATTTCTCAAACCATTCCCAATATAGGTTCTCTTCACGAACCCCTTTCACATTCTTAATGTCTTCCCACCAAATGGAAGCCTTTCCATTCAAGTTGAATGTGGCCACTCGGGCCTTCAAATTTTCTGAGAAGTCGTGGACTCTGAAATACTTCTTTAGTCCAAGTAGCTAGGCCTCTGCTTCCTCTCCCTTCTTTATTTCACTGTCAAAGGAGGGTAGTTTGGCCTTCCTGAATTCTTCAAATTTATGACCCTTGGAAAGATTTTGCTTCTAGTGTCTTCTTCAAGAATAAGAACTAGTTCTACTGCTAGAAGAGCCCTCTGAACCGCCAGCTTCCTTCGTAGAGGAATTTTCTGTCGCTTGTCCTTTACCTCTGGGATGGACCTTTTTCGAGGTTCTCCTCCCAATGTGGCCACTGATATGACCATTTTTTTGTACCTTAGGTTCATGCTGCATTTGTCTTTGTAGGTCGGATAAGCTCTGCAGTAAAACTGTGTTAATTTATGTTTGCTTCTCTTGTTCTTTCATCATCCTCTCATTGTCAGCCTTGCATCTTTGTAATTCAACCATGAGGCTCCTCACAGTCTCAACTAGATTTGGAGGGGTCCCTACTGCCCTCCTTTCGTTAGACTCTTCATCTCTATTGTGGGAGCCCTCCCCCAGTTCATGGTGGGTCACCATTCTATACGTCTATAATTTCCCACGGTCGATCTTCCGCTTGTGTGCAAAAGAAAAACACTGGTTGTTAGTCAATGTTTATATTCATTTATAACCGGTACATAATTCATTTTTTTCACATGCACACACACAATATGGGTTTCCATTCTTAACTTCGACTTGTGCTTAAGTGGGTTAAGATAGAGGGTTACTCCTTTTTGGAGTGCTCTAAATGGAGTCTCTGCGCAACCCGTTCATGAGCCCAAGCAATCCAAGTGTTGTAACCATGCTCTGATACCAATTTGTAACACACCCACCATGGGGCTAGAAAATTTTCGGCTTTCTTCCCTTATTCTCAAGGGACAACACTCCCAGAGATTCTAAGGAGCCTAACGCAGACCCTCCTTTCCCTTTAAAGTCCCTCATATGACCGTGGCTATGCCCACAATCCTTACCGAGAAGGCACTTCTGCTATCGCGATACGGGGAGTCATGTGACAAGCGATCCCTTGCTCTCTTGTCTTTTGAAGGGTCGAAACCTGTAATGGATCTAAGGGCTTATCGAGATTAACAACAAGCGGGAACAAGTTTTGGGTGCTCTACCATTCGGGGTTTCGCATATCAAGATTTTGGCATATGCGACGTCAAGAGGTCTCACACCTAGGTTTCCCGGGAGCCAAAACACCGAAACCTACATCCATGTATGTATGTGTATATATATATATATATATATATATATATATATATATATCACTCAGCCTATTTCGAGAATTCACAAACAGGGTTTTCGGGACATGCGGCAACAGGAGAACTTACCGTTAGGTATCCTGTGTGTCGAAACACCGAAACACCATATCTCGTCCACACTATTGTTATTTCGGGGTTTTGCACTTTTGGTTTTCGGGACTGGCGAGTACAAGAGAACTTGCCAATAGGTATCTCAGGTACCGAAATACCAAAACACCCAATATTATCCATGCTAAGCCATTTCAGCATTTCTCCTTTTAGGATTTCACGTTATGTGAGAACAAGGGGTCTCGCTCCTAGGTTTCCGGGAAGCCAAAAACTATGAGTCATCAAAACTCTAAACATGCTCCACTATTTCAGGGTTTCCTCCAATGGGATTTCACTAATCGGGGTTTCGAGACTCGTGAATACATGGGGCCCACACTTAGGTACCCTGGGTATCAAAATACCGAAGTATAATAAATTCTCCACACTCTATCTTTTTGGGGTTTCACAAGTCGGGATTTGGGACTTGCGAGTACAAGGGAAACTTACCCTTGGGTTTTCTGGGTACCAAAATGCCGAAATGACGAACCAAGTCACACTATGCCAATTCGGGATTCCGTGAGTCAGGTTTTCATATATCAGAACCTTGCGATACAAGAGGTCAAAGATTCACACTCCTCAACTACCTGAATGCCAAAAATCCGATACACTCACTCATCATACACTCGATCAAATTTGGGGTTTCACAGTTCAGGATTTCGCAACTAGCGGTTACAAGGGAACTTATCCTTGAATATCCCGTTTCTCGAAATGTTGAACATCAATACTTACCCATGCTAGTTCAATTCGGGGTTTCGCGAATCGAAGTTTCGTGATGTGCACAGACGGGAGGCCTCGCACCTAGATCTTCCAGGAGTCGAAACTCCGAAATACCAACTCTTAAACCTTCTCATCTATTTTGGGATTTCATCCATCGGAATTTCATGAGTCGGGGTTTCAGAACTAGCGAGTACAAGGATCTTGCCCTTGGGTATTCCGGGTACCGAAATGTTGAAATATCGTAACTCATCCACATGCTATCATTTCATGATTTCACAAGTTGGGGTTTTGGGACTTGCAAGTACAAGGAAACTCATACTTAGGTACCTCGAGTGCTGAAACACCAAATTGTCCTAAGTCTAAGAGGACCATTCTCTCTCGTGCAGGTTTTTTCAGACTTATGCCATAAAATCCTCCAGCAGATTCTTGGGTAAACTTTAACAAGGGTGTCCCTGTGGGAAGATCTATCCAGGGCATTACTTGAGACAAATAAGGGAATAAATTTCCTGAGAACAGACTTGAATACTGAAACCATTCAAAATATGCATATATATATATATATATATGTATATGTATGTATGTATGTATGTATATGTAAGTTCTATGTGGTCTTTCCAATATAAGCATGCATCCACCATTTATGATCAAAACACCATACAGACAGTATCATACTGAAATCATTCATAATTTCACAAACCACGAGCATACATGTCAGAATATTTAAATTCAAGATACAAGATATAACACTTATCAGAAAAACACCAGGTGTGATGCAACTGCTGAGAGGGGTGCTCGTTTCCACCCAACCATAGGCTCAACGATTTCGAATGGATTTACCAGTAGCCAACCCCAATCTTAGACCACGATGCTGTGAGACTAAGTTTCTATTCATCAGAAGTCGAGAATGAAGGTTACTCTCCTTCTTCTCTGTTCATCAATCACTCTGTATATTTTTCCAGAGTCCTTCCAATTTCTCCCCTCTTGCAATCCTTTTTGCGACTATCCCCTTCCACACCTCTTTCCTGCCTTTTCGTTTCCAGTGAGGTTGCATGTGGCATGAACCTCCCTACGGTGGTCAGGTCTAAGGATTCTATGGATGGGCAGTTTCACCCCCATCCCTCATTAACTCATGAGGAGCCTCTTCACCTACCAACCTGGTGAGTAATTTATTTTGGGGCTAGCGAGCTGCTCTTGATCTTTGGGCCAGTGAAGACCAAATATGGTATTGGTTTATTTGGAAGTTAACGCGACCATTCCAGGTGCCTTCCACCACCTTTCATCAGCCATCATGGTCTCTTTTCATCACATCCCCCTCCCAACAGTCCTGCAACATATATTCATAACATTATTTACATATTTGAGTTTGCCATAGTTCTTGGCCAGCATAGTTATTTTTATAGATTGGGGGAAACAAGGTGTTACACTCGACCAGAATGTGCTGAGAAATTGATTGTCCCAATCTGAGACAATGGTTTGTGGGATTCTAAAATGTACCTAGACTCATTCAAAGAAGATCTTGTAAGTGGCCTATGTTGTGATGTTCTTCTTGGAAGCAACCAGAATCGCCATCTTAGAAAAGCGATCAACAACCACAAAAACATAGTCATTTCCTCGCTTGGTGAATGGGAGGCCCGACATGCAGTCCATTGAGATGGACTCCCATGGCCTATTAGGATTAGGAAGAGGGGTGTACAGGCCCTGTTTCTTAGTGGTCGGTTTGGAAATAGCACAAGTAGTGCAAGACCTGATATACTTGTTGACCTCCTGTCGAAGTTTCGACTAGTAGAAATGTTTTTGTAGCATCGCCACTGTCTTTTCGATGACAAAATTTCTTACCATCAGACTGTAGTGATATTCCCAGATAAGCTTCGCTCGCTCACTTGATGGAACACAAATATGGCCTAGATGACACAAAAACCCATCCTGAAGATGGAAATTATCGACAACAGCATTTTCACCCAACATTTGGTAGGGAGTGGCAAAGTTCAGGTCTATCTCTTAGATTTGGGGCCATCCAGAGGTCTCATGGCTACAAGAGTCTAGCACCATGGTGAGTGTCGCGACTGGAAGTTTGTTGAGGAAATCAATGACGTGATTGATGCTTCATGTTTTATACTTGATGTTGAGGTGGAATTGTTGCAAGTATGTGGACCAATTTTGATGGAGGTCATTCTACAATTTTCCTTTTGTCTGCATGAACTGCAGTGGATTATGATCAATGTGAATGACTGTCTGCTTGCTAAGAATGTAATGTCTCCACTAGCGGCAGGATTTCACAATGGAGTACATTTCTTTGTTGTAATTAGGGTACTTATGAACAATTTTTGATAGTGTCTCACTATGATAGGCCACAAGGTGGTCGTGCTGAGTGAGAATGACGCTCACAGCATAGTCTGAAACATCTGTCTCGATCTCAAAGGGTTGTTGCAGGTCTGGTAGTGAAAGTACTAGGGTTGAGCACAAGTGCTGCTTCAAATCATCGAAATCTTGTTATTGGGACCAGCCCCACACAAATTTCTCCTTACCACCACCCTTGGTTATTTGGCTGAGGGCCCATGCAATATGGGAGAATCCCAACACAAACCTGCAGTAGAAATTGGCAAGGCCCAAGAAGCTCTGAATTTCAGTGAGTGTGGTTGGGGCTAGCTATTCATGGATGAATTGGATATTGGCTGGATCCACATGTACGCCATGTTCATCAATGATGTAGCCAAGGTAATGGACCATGTCCATGCCGGAGGAGCATTTTTCCAAGTTGATGTATATCTTGTGCTGCCGCAGGGTGTGCATAATCTATTGAACATGTTGCAAGTGTTTGGCCCAAGTCTTGTTGTAAGTGAGAATGTAATCCAGATACACCACTACAAAAGTATTGGTGAATGGTCGCAGGATATTGTCCATCATCCTCATGAAAGTGGTTGGAGCATTTTTCAAACCAAAGGGCATGACCAACCATTCAAAAAGGTCTTCCTTTGACTTAAAGGCAGTCTTCCATACATCTGTCTGTTCTATCGAGACCTGGTGGTACCTAGAATTCAAATCAATCTTACTGAACTATTTGGCCCCCATGAGTTGATCAAGGAGGTCATTGATTCAGGGAATCAGGTATTGGTTTCTGACTGTGTTTCTATTTAGAGCCCGATAATCAATGCAGAGTCTCCAGGTTCCATCTTTCTTCTATACCATCATGATTGGGGTCCTGCAAGGTGATGACCTAGGATAGATGTGCCCCTTGTGGAGCATTTCTTGGATTTGTCACTTGATATCCTCATTCTCTAACATAGAGAGGTGATATACTGGCCCATTGGGAAATAGTGCACCGGGGGTCCGATCGATGGGATGCTTGACTTGGAAGTGCAGAGGTACCCTGGTAGGTGAGGAGAAGATATCCAAGTATTCTTCCATGACCTTATCTACTTGCTTTTGTTGTGTGGAGAGGTCAGCCAGAGAGACCCTGTATGTGGTTGTGATCTTTTTCTTATTCTGAGAGCGAATCACAAGGAAGAAAAAATTCCCTTTCTGCGATATGACCTTCTTGCATTGCTTAGAAGAGATCAAGGAAATAGAACTAGATGGGACTGCCTCGGGTATCTTGTATAATTTCCCGTTCAAAGTATTAATAACACTATGAGTCCTAGAATCATACACAACATGATGTTTCCATAAATACGGTTGGCCCAAAAGAACATCACAGACTTCGAGAGGAGAAACATCACACAATACCTTGTATTTGAAGGGCTTGATGTCATATGACAGTCAACACTGTTGGTTAATGTGGAGATCACTTCCTTGGTAGAGCCATCCAATGGCGTAGGGTTGTGGGTGTGGCATTGTCGGCAAGGCCAATATCTTGAGTACCACTACTGATATGAGTTTCTTCTGGCTACCACTATCAATGATGAAGTGCATCGGGGTGCCTTTTACCCACATATGTAAATGGAAGAGGCGCTCTCCTTCTTCTGGCTCATCTGGTTCACTAGGTTGGAGCTTGGTGGTAGCAATGGTGGCACTAGGTTCTGCATCAATGATTTGTCTTCCCCTTTCTAGTTCTGGCTCAGAGTCAGAACCCACATCTGATTCAAAGGCTTTCACTTCGGCCACCAGTGATTGCTTTGAGCGGCAGTCAACAGTGTTATTCCAAGAGCTCTTATGGAAGTCGCACCACTTCCTGGTATCTTTCTTTGTCTTTCCGGTGTCCTTATTTTCTTTTTTCTTGGACTGTTTGTCCTGATACTATCCATATTTTCTCTGTCCTTTGTTCTATGGGTTGGCGCCTCCCTTTCCTGGTTTTTTTTGTGAGGGGTTCCTAGGCCCAAATTGTCGCATCTTTTGTTTGAGATTTTGCTCGATTTTGATGGCATATCGGTAGGCCACGCCCAAGGATGAGATGTCCAAAAATTCCATTTTGGTCTGGATGTATCTATGCATAGCACCGCTATACTTGAGCACTAGATTTCTCACTAAATCTTTGATACCCAGCTTGGCACGCAAGGTATGGAAGATATTTGTGAAATCTCGCACTGCTTGGTCTCTTTCTTGGCGCAGTGTGGTCCATTTGCTATACAAGTCGTCATAACTTCCGACATGATAGTATTGTTCCTTAATAGCATCCCTGAAGGATTCCCAAGTGGACATGACTTTAAATAGTGAGGGTTTCTTTGTTTCCTTTTTCTCACAGAAAGTTTCCCACCAATCTTTCACATGGAGAATGGATTTGAGGAGCACAAAAGTAATATTTTCTCTATTCGAAAAAATATGGAAAGAAAAATACCCTTCTAGTATATTCAACCACTTGTCTTCATCATCTGCATCTATCTGACCATCAAATATGCGAATATCAAAGTTTATTTGTACCTTGAAGGGGGCGATGCCTCCTCTTGAAGAAGATGCATCGCCTGTTGGTAGCCATCGAAGGATTTGCGCAAAACTATCCATCATCTCGTTCCTTTGTTGTGTGAGGGATTCCTCAATCAATAGTTTGAAAGGATCTCATGTCCCATCATGATCCGGATTATTTTCGGCACGAAATGAGAGCGGAGATATAATAAAGAAATGTACAGAGGTATTGAATATATTCAATAATATAAAAGAAATGTATCATATATGCAGCCATAAACACAGATATATAGTAATACACGATTTCTATTAATCAGATAAATGTACAGAGAGTGTAAAAATACAGAGTGAAACACTCGCTAGAATGGTGGCATCTTATCTCTGAGAAGAGATGTGACAGCTACTCGCATTCGCAAGAAGATGATTACAATGAGGCTCTGAAGGCACTTTTACAATAAACGGGAATGCCAAAAGTCCTAGACATCCAAAAACCTAACCCTAGGAGATGAAGTGCCAAAAGTCATGTGGGCCTCGTTTGGGTAAGTGAGTACATCAACTTCCTGGGGTCGTAACTTTTGCATACGATCTCCGTTNCTTTGGCTATCATTGAAAACCTCGATATTGAAAAACCTTCATTTAGGCCCTCAAAATAGCCCCGGAGGTTAAAACCTGCTAAAAATAGTAAATTGCCAAAATTGCCAGAAAACAATTTTGAGCCAATCGAAAAAGGTGGGTGGCCACCGATATCCACCTGGATCACATCATATTTATTTTCTTCTGCCATGAGAGGTCACTTGGGCGTGCGAGATCTTTTGAAGAGAAACAAGCTTGAGACCCAACTCTTTATACTCTGACCTCGTTGGGGACATTTATTAAGACTACAAGGAGCAGACCTCTTTGATACCACTGATCTGGATTTTATGAGAAGAATAAAATGAATATTGATTATTAACAGGTTCTTAACACAAAATAACATAGATATAGTAAAACTGGTTTTCTATTCAATAAGGAAATAAGCTAAAACTGTAAAATGCAGTAGAAACAAGCTTGCTAGAATGGTGGCGGATTATCTCTGAGAAGAGATGTGACGACTATGCTCATTCGCAAGAACATGATTACAATGAGGATCTAATGGAATTTTTACAATAAACAGGAATTCCAAAAACCTAACCCTAGGAGATGAAGCACCAAAAGTCATGTGGGCCCTATTTGGGTAAGTTAGTACATCAACTTCCCGGGGTCGTAACTTTTGCATATGATCTCTATTTTAGGCGTATGATAGCCCATTGGAAATTTATAGTTGAGTAGATTCATTTTGGGTGAAATATCAAAGAAAATTACATATTTATCCCCATTTTCCCAAAAAAACAATGTTTAGGGCCTCAATACGGCTCCAAAAGTGAAAAGCTGCTAAAAATAGTAAATTACCAAAATTAACAGAAAATTGTTTTGAGCCAGTTGGAAAAGGTGGGTGGCCATCGATATCCACCTCGATCACTTGTTGACAAAAAAAATATTCCATATCACCATATCCATCTATGTAGAAAATTATGCATAATAAGTTCACTAAATAAATGTTATAAATAATAAGGTTATGAAGTGTCATATCCATCTGCCTCGCAAATTATACATAAGAAAGTTGCTAAATAAGTGGTGTACATAATAAGGTTAGTGAAATATGCTATATGTAATAAGTTTATGAAGTTCCATATCCATCTGCCTCGCAAATTATACATAAGAATGTTTCTAACTAAATGTTGTACCTAATAAGGTTATTGAACTATTGGTGTATAAATTGTGATTCAAGCCAAGGTTGTAGGATTGATGAGCTTATAAGGTTCAATACCCAATTCAATTGTAAGGTTCAATTTCCAATTCAACTCTCAAAATCAAAATAATAGATGTGATCTTCATAATTTTTCATTAAGAAGGTTTTTAAACATGAATGAAGGCTAACTATTTAGTATATAGTTCAAGGTCAACATGTCATGCAACTATTATCTATAATTATGTTGAAGGAATGTCATTACACGTAGGTTCTTCAAAATATTTGGTCATCCTTCAACATTATTTATCGACCATGGTTTTATGTACTTATTCATTGAACGAATCATTTATTGACGGGTGGTTTAATTATTGGTCTACATGTATTGTGGAATGTTATTTTGGTAGGAAGGTGGTCTTCTTCAATGAAATCCATGAGTGGGGATACTTTTATGAACCAATCAACTAAATAGACTCCCTTCTACAGTGTGATTTAATGGTTTAACACACTGGAATAAAACTATAGGTCCACTAAAGTAAGCATGCCTCCATTTATGGCCTACACTAGATTAGAGTCTAGACCATCTCCTAGATAAGGTGATTTAAGTTGTTTTTCCATAAATTTCACAAAGAGATTACCAATGGGAGGGAGAAATAGGGAAATTTCTTAAATACGTCTTCATTCACTCCTTAGTTTAATCCATGGTTCTAGATTAGAGATTTGGTATCTGAAACATCCAAAAATTATGAAGAAAGATGGAGTGACCCATGAAAGAGCCACCAGAGTACAGAGCTACGGTTTCAACAAAAGAAAACCCATAAGGAGCAGTGCATGGTTGGCTCTCCTGGAGATGAGATGGAGGTCGAGTGGGAAGATGTAAAAGGTTATGTGAAGCATATGTGGAGCTCTAGGCCCCATTGTGTTCATTTCAGGATGCACATTTATGTGCATTATAATCTCTTGGATTTAGCGGGCTAGATCGAATCCGTGCTCGATAATGTTCAAAAACAAAGGTATTCCAATAGAGGACGAACACCTTTAGTAACCACTNATTGGATTTAGCGTGCTCGATAATGTTCAAAAACAAAGGTATTCCAATAGAGGACGAACACCTTTAGTAACCACTCACATAACCATATCAAAGATCAACACACCGATGTTTTCAAATGGTAAAACCCCTACAGGGAAACATCCACGACCCCAGCCAATGCAGCCACTTGGAGTAGTTTATTAATGCAAAAGAAAAAGATTACAAAGAGATTTTACAAGAGATTTTCTCATAATCGATCATCGGAAAATGACCCTCCATGCTATTTAAATAGAGATCATGGACCAATCAGTTGTTAAGCCATAGATCAATGCTCGTTAATATCAAGGATAATATGAACCGTCAGATCACTCTACTTCAGGAACATACCGTGACCGTCATATTTCCTAACTACAAATGCATACTAATGCATACTAAAG